>JANXIP010000081.1:1116961-1166679 GCA_026167965.1 Cyanocitta stelleri
GGGAATTGGGAGTGGGGAATGGGGAATGGGAACTGGGAATGGGAATGGGGAATGGGGAATGGGAACTGGGAATCGGGAACTGGGAATTGGGAATTGGAAATGGGAACTGAGAATGAGGAATTTTGAATGGGAATGGGGAATGGGGAATGGGAACTGGGAATTGGGAATGGGAACTGAGAATGGGGAATTGGGAATGGGGGAATAGGGAATGGGGAATAGGGAATGGGAATGGGGAACTGGGAATGAGGAACAGGGAATGGGGAATTGGGAACTGGGAATGGGAACTGAGAACTGGGAATGGGGAACAGGGAATGGGGAACTGGGAATGGGGAATTGGGAATGGGAACTGGGAATGGGGAATTGTGAATGGGAATGGGGAATTGGGAATGGGAACTGGGAATGGGGAATTGGGAATGGGAACGGGGAATTGGGAATGGGGGAATGGGAACTGGGAATTGGGAACTGGGAATTGGGAATGGGAACTGAGAATGGGAACTGGGAATGGGGAATTGGGAATGGGAATGGGGAATTGGGAATTGGGAATGGGAACTGGGAATTTGGAACTGGGAATTGGGAATGGGAACTGAGAATGGGAACTGGGAATGGGGAATTGGGAATGGGAATGGGGAATTGGGAATTGGGAATGGGAACTGGGAATTTGGAACTGGGAATTGGGAATGGGAACTGAGAATGGGAACTGGGAATGGGGAATTGGGAATGGGAACTGGGAATGGGAATTGGGAACGGTGAATGGGAAATTGGGAATAGGGAAGTGGGGAACGGGAACTGGGAATAGGGAATTGGGAATGGGGAATTGGGAATGGGAACTGAGAATGGGAACTGGGGAATTGAGAATGGAACTGGGAATTGGGAATGGGAGTTGGGAACTGGAAATGGGGAATTGGGAACTAGGAATGGGAATGGGGAATTGGGAACTGGGAATGGGGAACTGGGAATTGGGAAGGGGAAATTGGGAATTAGGAACATGAAATGGGGAACTGGGAATTGGGAATTTGGAATGGGAAATTGGGAATTTGGATTGGGAAGTTGGGAGTTGGAAACTGGGAACAGGGAATTGGGAATGGGGAATTGGGAATGGGAAATGAGAACTGGAAGTTGGGAACAGGGAGCTGGAATTGGAAAATTGGGAACAGGAAACTGGGAACAGGGAATTGGGGAAATTGGGAATTGGGAAGTTGGGAACGGGGCATTTGGAATGGGAAACTGAGAACTGGAAGTTGGGAACAGGGAACGGGGAATTGGGAATAGGGAAATGGGGAACTGGGAACAGGGAATTGGGAATTTGGAATGGGGGAATTGGGAATGGGGAATGGGGAACAGGGAATTTGGAATGGGAAACTGAGAACTGGAAATTGGGAACAGGGAAATGGGGAAATTGGGAAGTTGGGAATGGGGAATTTGGAATGGGAAACTGAGAACTGGAAGCTGGGAGCAGGGAATTGGAAAATTGGGAACGAGGAATTGGGAAGTGGGAACAGGAAACTGAGAACAGGGAATTGGGAACGGGGAATTGGGAAATTGGGAACGGGGAGTTCGGAACCGGAAGCTGGGAGTGGGGAATTGGGAACGGGGAGTGGAGCCGGGGCTCTCACCCTCATCCCGAGGATTCCCAGAGCCAAATTCCAGTTCATGGTTTCATACAAAATTCCAGTTGGTCCATTCCCAGTTGGTCCATTCCCAGTTGGTCCATTCCCAGTTCAAAGGGAACAAGGCCTGGAGCGTTCATTCCCATCCCATTCCCGGATAAGGGAATCCCGTGGGACACATCCAGGGGCTCTGGGTGGGTTTTTCCCTGTGGGAGGCCTGAGCTCTTCCCTGAGTGGGAAAGGCTGAATTCCCGGGATTCCCTGCAGCCCAGGGAATGTTTTCCCCTTGGAATGGTGGGAACGGGACCCAGCACAGGGATCTGCTCCCAGGTTTTTTTTTGGGAGTTCCCCTTCAGGGATGAGGAGCAGCAAAATCCCTGGAAGGCTCCTGGGACTGTTTTTTCCACCTGGAATAATCGGGATCCCCTGGATGTCTCAGATTCTGGGATGATTTGGGGTGGGGGGGGGGGATGCTTCCCTTCCCTTCCCTTCCCTTCCCTTCCCTTCCCTTCCCTTCCCTTCCCTTCCCTTCCCTTCCCTTCCCTTCCCTTCCCTTCCCTTCCCTTCCCTTCCCTTCCTTCCCTTCCCTTCTCCCTTCCCTTCCCTTCCCTTCCCTTCCCTTCCCTTCCCTTCCTTCCCTTCCCTTCCCTTCCCTTCCCTTCCCTTCCCTTCCTTCCCTTCCCTTCCCTTCCCTTCCCTTCCCTTCCCTTCCCTTCCCTTCCCTTCCCTTCCCTTCCCTTCCCTTCCCTTCCCTTCCCTTCCCTTCCCGCTGGAATTCAGAATTTTGGAGCTTGGATTTTCCATCCTCCCCCCCCCTTCCCAGATCTGCAAAGGGACCCCCCAGCACGAGGAGATCTGCCTGGGGCTCTTCACCCTCGTCCTGACGGAGCCAGCCCAGGCGCAGAAGGTGAGGAAAACCTGGGAAAAGGGAGGGAATTCTCCTGGCTGGAATTCCCTCGTTGGCCTGGAACGTTCCCGGCTCCGGCCGCGTCCGTGTGGAGCGGGGAGAAGGGAGCTCGGCCTTCCTCTCATCCCGGGTTGGGCTGTGGGAGGTGAATCCTGGATTTTCAAGGAGCTGTCAGGGTTTTCCTGCTTTTTTCCTTTGCATTGGGAGGCTTGGAATGGATTTTCCTCAGGGAATTTCCTCGCTGCCCGTGGATGCCTCCGGAATTCACCGTCTGGAGAAGGGATGTGCTGAATTCCCAGGGAAAACTGATTCCCAGCAGTCCAGCTCTGTTAATTCCACATCCTAGGGCAGATCTGGGAGTGGGAATCCCAAATCCAGGTGCCAGGAATCACCTCATGGAATCAAAACCTGCTTTTCCTGGGAATCTTCCGGCCTGGCTGCTCCCGGTGCTGCTGGGAATGGGATTTTTCCATGGATCGAAGGCTTTGCTTGGCTCACCTGAGCATTCCCAAATCCTTCCCACAGAGGCCAAATCCCAATCCCCGTTCCCAAGGCAAGGAAGGCCCTTCCTGCTTTTCCCAGAGTTGCTTTTCCAAAGGGTCATCCCCCCTCCCCATGGAATGAACCCCCTCTGATCCCTCTGGGAATGTCCGGGAAGCTCCCGGGGGCTTCCACACCTGGAAGCAAAGGTTGGGAGAATCCCATCCTGCTCTGGAGAGCTGCCAAGCACGTTCCTTTCCACGGGTTCCTCTGGAATTTCCCTCTGGAATTTCCCTCTGGAATTTCCCTCTGGAATTTTCCTCTGAATTTTCCTCTGGAAAAGGGAGCAGCGACAGCACAGGGGACCTGGTGGTGGCTGCTCCCGGAACGCGGCGCTTTTTCCAAGGAATAATTGGATCTGCTGGAGCCGGGCAGCCGGGCAGGGATTCCTGCCAGGGTTTGGGATGGGCTCTCCCTGCCCAGGGTTAACCCTTCCCTGCCTGAGGAGATCCCAAATCCCCCTGGGAGAGCAAAGCTGCCGGATTCCTGGGATCTGCTTGGCCGGGAAAAACACCGATGGGGGGCGCTGGGGGGGCAGAGACCCCCAAAATTGGCACAGGGACCCTCAAAATTGGCACAGGGACCCCAAAATGTGGCACAGGGACCCCAAACGTGGCACAGGAACCCCAAATGTGGCACAGGGACCCCAAACGTGGCACAGGAATCCCAAAATCGGCACGGGGACCCCCAAACGTGGCACAGGGACCCCAAAATCAGCCCAGGGACCCCCAAAATCTGCACAGGGACCCTTAAACGTGGCCCAGGGACCCCAGAATCAGCACAGGGACCCTCAAAATCAGCACAGGGACCCCCAAACATGGCACAGGAACCCCAAAATCGGCCCAGGATCCCCCAAATCTGCTCCAGGAGCCCCAAAATGTGGCCCAGGGACCCCCCCCCAGACCTTCCCAGGGATTCCCAAAACCTTCCCAGAGATCCCAAACCTGCCCAGGGACAACTCCAGGACCCCCAAATCTGCTCCAGGAGCCCCAAAACGTGGCCCAGGGACCCTCCCCGGTGTTCCCAGCTGGGCACAGCCGGCTCCAGCTGCCCTCGGCTCCTCCTCCTCTTCCTCCTCTTCCTCCTCCGGCTTTAATTACTCGGGATGGAGCCCACGGATGATCCCAAGTTTCCCTCGGAGTCCATCCCTGTTCTCTCTCGCTGGCCCCTCATTTAAGGGCTCCATTAATCACTCCAGGGTTAATTAAACAGCCCGGGGGGAGCCCCCTGGATTGTGTCAGCCTGGCAAAATCCGAGGAATTCAGGTTCTCCCTGCCCCCCTTCCTCCCCTCCCAGGGAATTTTCCCGGTGCTATCCCCGTTTTCATGGCGTGGGACGAGTTCTCCTCTCTGGCCAGGGACAGCTGGGGTTTATTCCCAAAATTCTGGTGTTTCCCTATGGATTTGAGGATGTGCAAGGGGAAAAGCTGCCCGATCCCAAAGGGAATGGGGTTCTGGAATCCTTCCAGTGGGATTTCAGTGCTCGGCCAGGGGCGGATCCCACAGAGCATCCCTGATCCAGCCCCTCTCCCCAGGATCAGTCGGGAATGACCCCACACACGGGGCCTCTCTGCCTTCCAGGATGTTTCTTTCCCCGACATCCATGGATTTGCCCTTCCCCTGGGCACGCTTTTCCATGGCTTTTCCCGTTTTCCCTGCAGTGCTACCGGGACCTGGCGCTGGTGAGCCGGGACGGGATGAACATCGTCCTCAACAAGATCAACCACATCCTCATGGAGAAGTACCTGAAGCTGCAGGACACCTGCCGGACCCAGGTCAGGGAATTCCCTGGAATCTCCTGTCCCACGTGGATTCTCCTGTCCCCACCTGGATTCTCCTGTCCCCCCTGGATTCTCCTGTCCCACCTGGAATCTCCTCTCCCCACCTGGAATTTCCTTTCCCCCCTGGATTCTCCTGTCCCCCCTGAAATCTCCTCTCCCCCCCCGGAATCTCCTCTCCCCCCCCGGAATCTCCTCTCCCCCCCTGGAATCTCCTGTCCCCATGTGGAATCTCCTGTCCCACGTGGTATCTCCTGTCCCCACCTGGAATCTCTTGTCCCACCCAGAATCTCCTCTCCCCACCCGGATTCTCCTGTCCCCCCCCCCCTAGAATCTCCTGTCCCACCTGGATTCTCCTCTCCCCACCCGGATTCTCCTTTCCCACCTGGAATCTCCTGTCCCCACCTGGAATCTCCTGTCCCCACCTGGATTCTCCTTTCCCTACCTGGATTCTCCTGTCCCACATGGATTCTCCTTTCCCCGCCTGGATTCTCCTCTCCCCACCTGGAATCTCCTTTCCCCCCCTGGAATCTCCTCTCCCCACCTGGATTTTCCTCTCCCCCCCTGGAATCTCCTCTCCCCACCCGGATTCTCCTTTCCCCCCTGGAATCTCCTGTCCCACCCAGTGGGGGATGAGCAGAGGGAAGCAGGGCGGGTTTGGGGCTACCGAGGGCTGGAGTCACCTCGGGAATGGGAATGGGGATGGGAATGGGAATGTGTGGGGAGCAGAGGGGTCCTGGAGGGCTCTGATCCCGGAATCTCCGTGCCCAGCTGGTGTGGCTGCTCCGGGAGCTGGTGAAGAGCGGGGTGCTGGGAGCCGACGGAGTCTGCATGACCTTCATGAAGCAGATCGCGGGTGAGCCGGGCTGGGGGCCGGGAATCCTCCGGATCCGAGCCAGGAATCCTCTGGATCCGAGCTGGGAATCCTCTGGATCCGAGCTGGGAATCCCCCGGATCCGAGCTGGGAATCCTCCAGATCCGAGCTGGGAATCCTCCAGATCTGAGCTTGGACCTCTCCAGATCCGAGCTGGGAATCCCCCAGATCTGAGCTGGAATCCTCCAGATCTGAGCCTGGATCTCTCCAGATCCAAGCCAGGAATCCTCCGGATCGGAGCCGAGAATCCCCCAGATCCGAGCTGGCAATCCCCCTGATCTGAGCCGGGAATCCTCTGGTTCTGAGCCGGGAATCCTTTGGATCTGAGCCTGGATCCCTCCGGATCCAAGCCAGGATCCTTCCAGAGCGTGCCCAGATCCCAGCCTGAGCCAGGCAGGACCCACCAGGGTCCATCCCCAGGATCCCTCAGGATCTGTCCCCAGCTCAGAGCCCATGGATCTGGATCGAGACAGGATCCCCTGGGATCCCCCAGGATCTGTCCCCAGTTTGGAACCCTCCGAGCCAGATCCAGACAGGAATTCCACAGCATCTGGCCTTAACTTGGACCCCATGGAGCTGGATCCAGACAGAATCCCTCAGGATCTAGCCAGGCAGGGAATCTCTCCTAGGGGACGATCCCGTTGTTCCCTCTGGCTCAGCCGGATCCGGGAGAGGATCCTGGCAAAGGCTGGGACAGGCAGGAAGCGCTTTGCTTCCTGCTGCTGCCGGCTTTTCCCGGGATCACCGGGATCACCGGGAATGGCAGAGCCGGGCTGGCAGCTCCTGGGGCACGCGGGGAGCCGCTCATCCCACGGGAAGCCGCTCATCCCACGGGAAGCCCCTCGGAGCGAGCCGCGCTCACGCCTTTCCGGAGCCGCAGGAACGGGGCCTCTTCCGTGTTCCCGGAGCGGGGCCTGACGCCCGCGGAGCAGGAATTCTGTCCCCCGGTGGGAATTCTGTCCCCTGGCAGGGTCGGGACGCGCAGTGGGAAGCGCCAGCAGGGAGGGGAGGGGCGAGGAGGGTCGGAGCGCTCCGGCTGCGCTGCCAGCACGGAGCAGTTGGAAAAGCTCTGGAAAAGGCGTCCCTGGAAAAGGCCATCCCTGGAAAAGCCGTCCCGTGTCCCCTGGGCCGCTCCTCCCCTGCGGGGCCCCCTCTGGCTCCCACTCCATGCCAGCCATCCCATTGTTCGGAGCTGCCGGTTTTCCATGGTTTTCCATGGTTTTCCATGTTCTCCACGCTCCAGCCCCACTCCCAGGGACCCACCCAGCCCTCATTCCCGAGGCTGGAATTTGCCCAGGTGGTGTTTCCCCTCCGAGCCGCAGCAGCCGCCGATGTTTCCCATTCCCAGCCCTTCCCGGAGGGATCGCTGCTGCCTGCGCAGCTCCGCCGGGCTTCTCCCGGTGCTCTTCCAGCACATTCCCAGGGAATCCCTCGGGAAGCTGCTGATCCCATGGGAAGCTGCTGATCCCTCGGGAAGCTCTGGAGCTGCAGGAGCGGCGTCTCTGCCGCGTTCCCAGGGAATGTGCTGGATCCGGGGGCAGGAACGGGGGCTCGGATCCCGGCGGGAGCGGATCCCGGCAGGAGCAGGGATGGGAGCGGGCTGGAGGATTTCCCGCTGCTCCATCCAGCTGCTTTTCCTCCCCGTGCCTTTTCCAGGTGGGGATGTGACTGCCAAGAACATCTGGCTGGCGGAGAACGTCCTGGAGATCCTGACGGAGCAAAGGTACGGCCGGGAATCACCGGGATCCAGCCGAGTGGGGACATTCCCGAAGCAGCAATTCCCAGCTCTTGCTGGGAAGAACCCTCCCGAATCCTCCCCAAGAATCCCAAAGAAAGAATCCTGAATCCCAAAGAAACAATCCCAAAGAATCCCAAAGAAGGAATCCTGAATCCCAAAGAAACAATCCCAAAGAAAGAATCCTGAATCCCAAAGAAAAAATCCCAAATCCCAAAGAAAGAATCCCAAAGAAAGAATCCCAAATCCTAAAGAAAAAGTCCTGAATCCCAAAGAAAGAATCCCAAAGAAAGAATCCCAAATCCCAAAGAATCAATCCCAAAGAAACAATCCCAAATCCCAAAGAATGAATCCCAAAGAAACAATCCCAAAGAAAGAATCCCGAATCCCAAAGAACGAATCCCAAAGAAACAATCCTGAATCCCAAAGAAACAATCCCAAATCCCAAAGAATCCCAAATCCCAAAGAAACAATCCCAAAGAAACAATCCCGAATCCCAAAGAAAGAATCCCAAATCCCGAAGAAAGAATCCCAAAGAAACAATCCCGAATCCCAAAGAAACAATCCCAAAGAAACAATCCCAAATCCAAAGAAACAATCCCAAATCCCAAAGAATCCCAAATCCCAAAGAATCAATCCCAAAGAAAGAATCCCAAAGAAACAATCCCAAATCCCAAAGAAACAATCCTGAATCCCAAAGAAAGAATCCCAAAGAAACAATCCCAAGTCCCAAAGAAACAATCCTGAATCCCAAAGAAAGAATCCCAAAGAAAGAATCCCAAATCCCAAAGAATCAATCCCAAAGAAAGAATCCCGAATCCCAAAAGAAGAAGCCCAAATCCCGAAGAAAGAATCCCAAAGAAAGAATCCCAAAGAAACAATCCCAAAGAAACAATCCCAAATCCCAGTGCGGGGCTCAAAGGAGCTCATGGAGCTCCAGGATCAGCATCCCGGGAATGTTTCCTTCCCGAGCTTCCCGAGCCGTGGGGGGAGCTTTTCCTTCGGGAGCCGATGGCTCCAGGAGTTTCCTGCTGGAATCCTGCCGGCCTCGCCCGCCTGGGAAGCTCATCCCGGGCTCGGCAGAGCCGCAGGATTCCCATGGAAGGGCTTGGGAAGGGCTCTGGAATAGCAGAGAATTCCCGAAATTCCATCCCTGCCCACGGGATCCTCGCCCGTTGGGCGCTTCCGAGGCAAAGCAGCCGGGAATTCCGGGATATTTGGGGTTATTTCCTGGGATTTGTGGGTTAGGAGGCTGGGAGATCAATAGCTTTATCAGTGATGTGCTGATCAATATTTTAATCAATGTTATCTTTATTCCATTTATCAATAATAGCTCTAGGGAATTTAAATCATTGATATCTCTATCAATCCTTTTTAATCAATATTTTAATTATCTCTTTATTAAATGTATCAATAATATCTCCAGAAAATTTAAATCATTGATGTATCAATCAGTAATTTTTAATCAATATTTTAATCAATGTTATCTCTATTACATTTATCAATAATAGCTCTAGGGAATTTCAATCATTGATATCTCTATCAATTATTTTTAATCAATATTTTAATTATCTGTTTATTAAATGTATCAATAATACCTCCAGGAAATTTAAATCATTGATATATCAATCAATAATTTTTAATCAATATTTTAATCAATGTTATCTCTATTACATTTATCAATAATAGCTCTAGGGAATTTCAATCATTGATATCTCTATCAATCCTTTTTAATCAATATTTTAATTATCTCTTTATTAAATGTATCAATAATACCTCCAGGAAATTTAAATCATTGATATATCAATCAATTATTTTTAATCAATATTTTAGTCAATTATACCTTTATTAAATTTATCAAGAATAGCTCTAGGGAATTTCAATCATTGATATCTCTATCAATCCTTTTTAATCAATATTTTAATTATCTCTTTATTAAATGTATCAATAATACCTCCAGGAAATTTAAATCATTGATATATCAATCAATTATTTTTAATCAATATTTTAGTCAATTATACCTTTATTAAATTTATCAATAATAGCTCTAGGAAATTTAAATCATTGATATCTCTATCAATAATTTTTAATCAATATTTTAATCAATTTTATCATTATTAATCAATAATAGCTCTAGGGAATTTAAATCATTGGTATCTTTATCAATTCTTTTTAATCAATATTTTAATTAATTTTATCTTTATCAATAATAGCTCTAGGAAATTTAAATCAATTATATCTCTATCGATTCTTTTTAATCAATATTTTAATTATCTGTTTATTAAATGTATCAATAATACCTCCAGGAAATTTAAATCAATTCTATTTCTATCAATATTTTAATCAATTATATCTTTATTTAATTTATCAATAATAGCTCTAGGAAATTTAAATCATTGATATTTCTATCAATTCTTTTTAATCAATATTTTAATCAATTTTATCGTTGTTAAATTTATCAATAATACATCCAGGAAATTTAAATCATTGATATCTCTATCAGTAATTTGTAATCAATACTTTAATCAATTTTATCGATATTAATCAATAATAGCTCTAGGGAATTGAAATCAATTCTATTTCTATCAATATTTTTAAATCAATATTTTAATCAATTACATCTTTATTACATTTATCAAGAATAGCTCTAGGGAATTTTAATCAATTATATCTCTATCGATTCTTTTTAATCAATATTTTAATTATCTGTTTATTAAATGTATCAATAATACCTCCAGGAAATTTAAATCATTGATATATCAATCAATTATTTTTAATCAATATTTTAGTCAATTATACCTTTATTAAATTTATCAAGAATAGCTCTAGGAAATTTAAATCATTGATATCTCTATCAATCCTTTTTAATCAATATTTTAATTAATTTTATCTTTATCAATAATAGCTCTAGGAAATTTAAATCAATTATATCTCTATCAATATTTTCTAATCAATATTTTAATTATCTGTTTATTAAACTTATCAATAATACCTCCAGGAAATACTGTTATCATTATATTAATTCATTATCATGATCACGATGCTAATTAATTATCGTTATCACTAAATTAATTAATTATCGATATCATGATGCTAATTACTTATCATTATCACTAAATTAATTATCATTATCTTGATACTAATTAATGATCATCGTGATAGTAATTAATTAGTTATTGTAACCACTATATTGTCATTATCACGGTACTAATTAATTAGTATCACGATAGTAATTAATTAGTTATCGTTATCACTATATTAGTTAATTATCATTATCGTGATACTAATTAATTAGTATCCTGATAGTAATTAATAAGTTATCGTTATCACTATATTAATTATCATTATTACGATAGTAATTAGTTAGTATCGCGATAGTAATTAATTAGTTATCGTTATCACTATATTATCATTATCATGATACTAATTAATCAGTATCGCGATAGTAATTAAATAGTTATCATTATCACTGTATTCATTAACTATCATTATTGTGATACTAGTTAATTAGTATCACGATAGTAATTAGTTATCGTTATGACTATATTAATTCATTATCATTATTGTGATACTAATTACTATCGTGATAGTAATTAATTAGTATTGTGTTGGTGATTAGCTAGTTATCATTATCGCTATATTAATTAATTATAATTATCGTGATATTAATTAGGATGGCGATAGTAATTACTTAGTTATCGTTATCACTATATTAATTATCATTATGGCTATACTAATTAATTAGTCTGGCGATAGCAATTAATTAGTGCCACAATAATGATAATTAATTAATACAGTGATAACGATAACTAATTAATTAGTATCGCGAAGATAATTAATAAGTATCACGATAATGATAATTAATATAGTGATAACGATAACTAAGTAATTACTATTGCGATACTAATTAATTAGTATCACGATAATTATAATTAATTAATATAGCAATAACGATAACGAATCACTATCACAATACTAATTAATTCCTATCACAATACTAATTAATTAGTATCGTGATAATGATAATTAATTAATATAGTGATAACAATAATTAATTACTATCGCGATACTGAATAACTAGTATCACGATAATGGTAATTAATTAACATAGTGATAACGATAACTAATTACTATTGTTGTACTAAGTAATTAGTATCACGATAATGATAATTAATTAACATTGTGATAACGATAACTAATTACTATTGTACTAAGTAATTAGTATCAGGATAATGATAATTAATTACCATAGTGATAATGATAACTAATTAACTACTATCGCCAGACTCATTAATTACCGTTATCACGATACCAATTTATCAATTAACACCGGTATCACTCGATACCTTTAGGACTCATTACCTTTATCCATTTCCGACCATCCCCGTTCGTTATGGCAGTAATTGGCTCTGCAATTAGCGGTTCTGTTAATTAGCCCTCCCTCCGTGGGTGCCCGGCTGCCCCCGCCCTTCCCTGGATCCCAAAAATCCCCCGCGCCTCCCTTCCCTCGGCCGGGGCTTCCCGCTCCGGGGGCGGATTCGGGGCGGGTTTGGGGTGGGTTTGGGGGGATTTGGGGTGGGTTTGGGGTGGGTTTGGGGTCTCTGTGATGGATTTGGGGCGGGTTTGGGGTGGGTTTGGGGTGGGTTTGGGGTGGGTTTGGGGTCTCTGTGATGGATTTGGGGCGGGTTTGGGGTGGGTTTGGGGTGGGTTTGGGGGGGTTTGGGGTGGGTTTGGGGTGGGTTTGGGGTCTCTGTGATGGGTTTGGGGGGGTTTGGGGTGGGTTTGGGGGGGTTTGGGGGGGTTTGGGGTGGGTTTGGGGTCTCTGTGATGGATTTGGGGTGGGTTTGGGGTGGGTTTGGGGCTGATTTGGGGTGGATTTGGGGCTGATTTGGAGTGGGTTTGGGGTGGATTTGGGGTGGATTCGGGACTGATTTGGGGCTGATTCAGGATGGATTTGGGGCTGATTTGGGATGGATTTGGGGCTGATTTGGGGTGGATTTGGGGTGGATTCGGGACTGATTTGGGGCTGATTCAGGATGGATTTGGGGTGGATTTGGGGCTGATTCAGGATGGATTTGGGGCTGATTTCGGGCTGATTCAGGATGGATTTGGGGCTGATTTGGGGTGGATTTGGGGCGGATTTGGGGCTGATTCAGGATGGATTTGGATTGGATTTGGGGCGGACTTTGAGCAGATTTGGGGCTGATTCAGGATGGATTTGGGGCTGATTTGGGGTGGATTTGGGGCTGATTTGGGGTGGATTTGGGGCTGATTTGGGGTGGGTTTGGGGTGGATTTGGGGTGGATTCGGGACTGATTTGGGGCTGATTCAGGATGGATTTGGGGCTGATTTGGGATGGATTTGGGGCTGATTCAGGATGGATTTGGGGTGGATTTGGGGCTGATTTGGGGTGGATTTGGGGCTGATTTCGGGCTGATTCAGGATGGATTTGGGGCTGATTTGGGGTGGATTTGGGGCGGATTTGGGGCTGATTCAGGATGGATTTGGATTGGATTTGGGGCGGACTTTGAGCAGATTTGGGGCTGATTCAGGATGGATTTGGGGCTGATTTGGGGTGGATTTGGGGCTGATTTGGGGTGGATTTGGGGCTGATTTGGGGTGGGTTTGGGGTGGATTTGGGGTGGATTCGGGACTGATTTGGGGCTGATTCAGGATGGATTTGGGGCTGATTTGGGATGGATTTGGGGCTGATTCAGGATGGATTTGGGGTGGATTTGGGGCTGATTCAGGGATGGATTTGGGGCTGATTTCGGGCTGATTCAGGATGGATTTGGGGCTGATTTGGGGTGGATTTGGGGCTGATTCGGGATGGATTTGGGGTGGATTTGGGGCTGATTCAGGATGGATTTGGGGCTGATTTCGGGCTGATTCAGGATGGATTTGGGGCTGATTTGGGGTGGATTTGGGGCGGATTTGGGGCTGATTCAGGATGGATTTGGATTGGATTTGGGGCGGACTTTGAGCAGATTTGGGGCTGATTCAGGATGGATTTGGGGCTGATTTGGGGTGGATTTGGGGCTGATTTGGGGTGGATTCGGGGCTGATTCGGGATGGATTTGGGGCTGATTTGGGATGGATTCGAGGCTGATTTGGGATGGATTCGGGGCTGATTCGGGATGGATTTGGGCAGATTTGGGATGGATTCGGGGCTGATTCGGGATGGATTTGGGGCAGATTTGGGATGGATTCGGGGCAGATTTGGGATGGATTTGGGGCTGACTCAGGGCAGATTTGGGATGGATTCGGGGCTGATTTGGGATGGATTCGAGGCTGATTTGGGATGGATTCGGGGCAGATTTGGGATGCATTTGGGGCTGATTTGGGATGGATTCGGGGCAGATTTGGGATGGATTTGAGGCTGATTTGGGATGGATTCGGGGGTGATTCGGATGGATTCGGGGCAGATTTGGGATGGATTCGGGGCAGATTTGGGATGGATTCGGGGCTGATTTGGGGCGGATATGGGATGGATTCGGGGCTGATTTGGGATGGATTCGGAGCTGATTCAGGATGAATTCGGGGCAGATTCAGGATGGATTCGGGGCTGATTCAGGATGGATTCGGGGCAGATTTGGGATGGATTCAGGGCTGATTTGGGATGGATTCGGGGCTGATTCAGGATGGATTCGAGGCTGATTTGGGATGGATTCGAGGCTGATTTGGGATGGATTCGGGGCTGATTTGGGATGGATTCGGGGCTGATTCAGGATGGATTCGAGGCTGATTTGGGATGGATTCGAGGCTGATTTGGGATGGATTCGGGGCAGATTTGGGATGGATTCGGGGCTGATTTGGGATGGATTTGGGGCAGATTTGGGATGGATTTGGGATGGATTCGGGGCAGATTCGGGGCAGATTTGGATGGATTCGGGGCTGATTCGGGATGGATTTGAGGCTGATTTGGGATGGATTCGGGGCAGATTCGGGATGGATTCGGGGCAGATTCGGGATGGATTCGGGGCAGATTCAGGATGGATTCGGGGCTGATTCGGGATGGATTCGGGGCAGATTTGGGATGGATTCGGGGCTGATTTGGGATGGATTCGGGGCAGATTTGGGATGGATTCGGGGCTGATTTGGGATGGATTCGGGGCTGACTCGGGGCGGATTCGGGGTTGCAGGGAGTGGGTGCTCAAGAGCAGCCTGCTGGTGGCCATGGCCGTTTACACCTTCCTGCGCCTCATCGTGGATCACCACGGCTCGGCCGCGCTGCAGGCGCTGCGCCAGAAGGAGGTGGAGTTCTGCGTGTCCCTGCTCCGGGAGCGGGTGAGTGGATTGGGATTGGAATGGGAATGGGATTGGGATTGGGATTGGGATTGGGATTGGGATTGGGAATGGGATTGGGAATGGAGTTCTGCGTGTCCCTGCTCCGGGAGCGGGTGAGTGGATTGGGATTGGGATTGGGATTGGGAATGGGAATGGGGAATGGGAATGGAGTTCTGGGTGTCCCCTGCTCCGGGAGCGGGTGAGTGGATTGGGATTGGAATGGGATTGGGAATGGGATTGGGAATGGAGTTCTGGGTGTCCCTGCTCCAGGAGCGGGTGAGTGGATCAGGAATGGGAATGGGAATGGGATTGGGAATGGGATTGGGAATGGAGTTCTGCATGTCCCTGCTCTGGGAGTGGGGGAGTGGATTGGGATTGGAATTGGAATGGGATTGGGATTGGGAATGGGATTGGGAATGGAGTTCTGGGTGTCCCTGCTCTGGGAATGGGTGAGTGGATCGGGAATGGAATTGGGCATGGGAATGGGGATAGGGATGGGAATGGGATTGGGAATGAGAATGGGAATGGGGATGGGAATGAGAATGGGAATGGGAATGGGGATGAGGTTGGGGATGGGAATGGGATTGGGATTGGGGATAGGAATGGGGTTGGGAATGGAGTTCTGCGTGTCCCTGCTCTGGGAATGGGGGAGTGCCCAGGAATGGGATCAGGAATGGGATCCTGCATCTCCCTGCCCT
Organism: Cyanocitta stelleri; assembly: GCA_026167965.1. Taxonomy (NCBI): domain Eukaryota; kingdom Metazoa; phylum Chordata; class Aves; order Passeriformes; family Corvidae; genus Cyanocitta; species Cyanocitta stelleri. The sequence goes on from JANXIP010000081.1 coordinate 1,132,387, forward strand.
GGGAACGGGGGAGTGGATTGGGAATGGGAATGGGATTCGCATCTTCCTGCTTCAGTAATGGGAGAGTGCCTGGGATGGGATTGGAATTCTGCATCTCCCTCCTGTAGGAACGGGGGAGTGGATTGGGAATGGGATCGGGAATGGGATCCTGCATCTCCCTGCTCCAGGAACAGGGGAGTGCCCCAGGATGGGATCCTGTTTCCCTGGGGATCCCTCCCTGGGAAGGGCAGTTTGGGATGAGGGCACGGCAGCAGCTCCAGGCCACGTTTGGATGGAGCAGGAGAACCCCCCCAGAGCCGGGATTTGTCCCAAACCCTCACATTCCCAATCCTCCCCCACCCCCCCCTCCCCGCCAGGAGCCGGCTCCAGGCCCGGCTGCAATCCTGGGTGGGAAGTGGCAGATTTATGGGATTGTTTGCTTTGAGAGGGAGAACATTCCGGAACAGCTCCCGGCCTTCCCTGCCCGTCCCCTGATCCCAACCTGCGCCTTCCAGCGGGGCGGGATGCCAGGGCCCGGAGCGAGCCGTGCCCGGAGCCGCCGGCCTGGTGGAGAACTCCCTGTTCCTCCCATCCCCCGGCCCAGCAGCTGACTGGGAATTCCCCTCCCCCTTTTTTTTCTTTTCCCAGTTCATGGATTGTTTCATGATCGGCCGGGACCTGGTGCGGCTGCTCCAGAACGTGGCGCGGATCCCGGAGGTTCGAGCAGCTCTGGAAGGACATCCTGCACAACCCGCAGGTGCTCAGCTCCCAGTTCACAGGTACCGGCCTTGGACATTCCCTGCGCTCACCCAGCAGCGTTTTCCAAGGATTTTTCAGTGCTGCAGAGGCCTCGGAGCCATCCGGGATTGAAACCATCCCAGAAAACATCTCGTGGGATGCCAAAATGGTGCTGCTTGTTCTGGGCTCCACACTTGCATAGTTTCTCCTCCCTGGAATTGTTCCCAAGCCGGGTTGGAACAACCTGATCCCGTGGGAATTGTCCCTGTCCACGGACTGGGTGATTCCAAGCCAAACCAGTCCGGAATTCCAGGATAATTAGAGTTGCTTCCTTTAATTAGCTGATTGAGGAGGTGACGGAGAAGCTCCGTAAAAAGCAGGAATTCCAGGAGCTGCAGCAAGTGGCACTTCCACGGGATTTCATTCCTCCCAGTAACCTCATGCCGTGGGAAGAGCGATGGATTTTCCAGTTTTATTCACATGAATAATATTCCCATAAATTATTCCCTCCTCCGGCGGCTTCTGGATGCAGCAATTCCAGGGAAATGGGGCTTTTGAGGTGTTCCCACCCCTTTTGGGGCCCTGTTAAATCCCCCCCTTAAACACCTCGGGTGGTGCTCAGGGAAACTCCTCGTTAGCAATCCCTAAAAACCTCATCCGGATGTGTTTGAGCCCTTTTCCAACCAAAATCCCGGTCCCTGCCCAGGTGTCCTGCAGCTCCTGCAGTCCCGGACTTCCCGCAAATTCCTGGCGTGCCGGCTCACCCCCGACATGGAGACCAAGCTGCTCTTCATGACCTCACGGGTAATTCCCGAGGGGTTTCCCCCCCAAATTCCCAGTGGATTCCCTCCCGAATTCCCTCCCAAATTCCTTCCCGAATTTCGTCCCGAATTCCCTCCGAAATCCTCTCCCAGATTCCCTCCAGCTCAGCTGATCCAGGGTCTCATGCACAATCCTTCCTCCCAAATTCCCTCCCAAATTCCCTCCAGCTCAGCTGATCCAGGGTCTCATGTCCAGCCCTTCCTGCTGAATTCCCTCCCAAATTCCCGCTGGCGCAGGGTCCTGCATGGGGCTCGTGCCCAACCCTTCCTCCTGAATTCCCTCCCGAATTCCCTCCTGAATTCCCTCCCGAATTTCCTCCCGAATTCCCTCCCAAATTCCCTCCCAAGCTCCCTCCAGCTCAGCTGATCCAGGATCTCATGTGGGTCTCATGTCCAGCCCTTCCTCCCAAATTCCCTCCGGAATTCCATCCCGAATTCCCTCCCAAATTCCCTCCCAGTTTCCCTCCAGCTCAGCTGATCCAGAATTCCCTCCCAAATTCCCTCCCGCATTCCCACTGGCTCAGGGTTCTGCATGGGGCTCATGCCCAACCCTTCCTCCCAAATTCCCTCCCGAATTCCCTCCAGCTCAGCTGATCCAGGATCTCATGTGGGGCTCATGCCCAGCCCTTCCTCCTGAATTCCCTCCCAAATTCCCTCCCGAATTCCATCCCAAATTCCCTCCCAACTTCCCTCCAGCTCAGCTGATCCAGAATTCCCTCCCAAATTCCCTCCCGAATTCCCACTGGCTCAGGGTCCTGCATGGGGCTCATGCCCAACCCTTCCTCCCAAATTCCCTCCCAAATTCCCTCCTGAATTCCCTCCCAAATTCCCTCCTGAATTCCCAGTGGCTCAGGGTCCTGCATGGGGCTCGTGCCCAACCCTTCCTCCCGAATTCCCTCCCAAATTCCCTCCCAAGCTCCCTCCAGCTCAGCTGATCCAGGATCTCATGTGGGTCTCATGTCCAGCCCTTCCTCCCAAATTCCCTCCGGAATTCCATCCCAAATTCCCTCCCAAATTCCCTCCCAACTTCCCTCCAGCTCAGCTGATCCAGAATTCCCTCCCAAATTCCCTCCCAAATTCCCTCCCGAATTCCCACTGGCTCAGGGTCCTGCATGGGGCTCCTGCCCAACCCTTCCTCCCGAATTCCCTCCTGAATTTCCTCCTGAATTCCCTCCCAAATTCCCTCCTGAATTCCCTCCTGAATTCCCTCCAGCTCAGCTGATGCAGGATCTCATGCACAATCCTTCCTGCCAAATTCCCGCCCGAATTCCCACTGGCTCAGGGCCTGCATGGGGCTCATGCCCAACCCTTCCTCCCAAATTCCCTCCCAAGCTCCCTCCAGCTCAGCTGATCCAGGATCTCATGTGGGGCTCGTGCCCAGCCCTTCCTCCTGAATTCCCTCCCAAATTCCCTCCCGAATTCCATCCCAAATTCCCTCCCAACTTCCCTCCAGCTCAGCTGATCCAGAATTCCCTCCCAAATTCCCTCCCGAATTCCCAGTGGCTCAGGGTCCTGCATGGGGCTCGTGCCCAACCCTTCCTCCCAAATTCCCTCCCAAATTCCCTCCCAAGCTCCCTCCAGCTCAGCTGATCCAGGATCTCATGTGGGGCTCATGCCCAGCCCTTCCTCCTGAATTCCCTCCCAAATTCCCTCCCGAATTCCATCCCAAATTCCCTCCCAACTTCCCTCCAGCTCAGCTGATCCAGAATTCCCTCCCAAATTCCCTCCCGAATTCCCAGTGGCTCAGGGTCCTGCATGGGGCTCATGCCCAACCCTTCCTCCCGAATTCCCTCCCGAATTTCCTCCCGAATTTCCTCCCGAATTCCATCCCAAATTCCCTCCCGAATTCCCTTCAGCTCAGCTGATCCAGGATCTCATGTGGGGCTCGTGCCCAACCCTTCCTCCCGAATTCCCTCCCAAATTCTCTCCCGAATTCCATCCCAAATTCCCTCCCAACTTCCCTCCAGCTCAGCTGATCCAGAATTCCCTCCCAAATTCCCTCCCGAATTCCCAGTGGCTCAGGGTCCTGCATGGGGCTCATGCCCAACCCTTCCTCCCAAATTCCCTCCCAAATTCCCTCCTGAATTCCCTCCCAAATTCCCTCCTGAATTCCCAGTGGCTCAGGGTCCTGCATGGGGCTCGTGCCCAACCCTTCCTCCCAAATTCCCTCCAGAATTCCCTCCCAAATTCCCTCCTGAATTCCCAGTGGCTCAGGGTCCTGCATGGGGCTCATGCCCAACCCTTCCTCCCAAATTCCCTCCAGAATTCCCTCCCAAATTCCCTCCCGAATTCCCACTGGCTCAGGGTCCTGCATGGGGCTCATGCCCAACCCTTCCTCCCAAATCCCCAAATTCCCTCCCGAATCCCCCTCCTCCCTCCGCCAGCTCCGGGCCCCGTGTGGGGTGGCCCCCGTTCCCCACTCCCTCTCCCATCCCTTCCCGACCGCGTTCCCGCCGCTCCAGGTTGCGCTTTGGGCAGCAGAAGCGCTACCAGGACTGGTTCCAGCGGCAGTACCTGGCCACGCCCGACAGCCAATCCCTGCGCTGCGACCTGATCCGCTACATCTGCGGCGTGGTGCACCCCTCCAACGAGGTGCTCAGCTCCGACATCCTCCCGCGCTGGGCCATCATCGGCTGGCTGCTCACCACCTGCACGGTCAGCGGGATACCCCGGGAATGGGCTGGGGTGGGAGCGGGGATACCCTGGGAATGGGGAATGGGGAATGGGCTGGGAGTGGGGATATCCCGGGGAATGGGCTGGGGTGGGAACAGGGATATCCCGGGACTGGGGTGGGGTGGGAGTGGGGATGTCCTAAAAATGGGGTATGGGGGTGGGGGTGGGAGGGGGGGATACCCCCGGGAATGGGGAATGGGGAATGGGCTGGGAGCGGGGATATCCGGGAATGGGGTGGGGGTGGGAGCGGGGATACCCCGGTATGGGGTGGGGTGGGAGTGGGGATACCCCGGGAATGGGGAATGGGGGAATGGGCTGGGAGCGGGGATATCCCGGGAATGGGGTGGGGTGGGAACGGGGATGTCCTAAAAATGGGGTATGGGGTGGGGGTGGGAGCGGGTGATACCCTGGGAATGGGGGAATGGGCTGGGAGTGGGGATATCCCGGGAATGGGGTGGGGTGGGAACAGGGATATCCCGGGTATGGGGGTGGGGTGGGAGTGGGGATACCCCGGGAATGGGGAATGGGGGAATGGGCTGGGAGCGGGGATATCCCGGGAATGGGGGTGGGGTGGGAACGGGGATGTCCTAAAAATGGGGTATGGGGTGGGGTGGGAGCGGGGATACCCTGGGAATGGGGAATGGGCTGGAGTGGGGATATCCCGGGAATGGGGTGGGGTGGGGAACAGGGATATCCCGGGTATGGGGTGGGGGTGGGAGTGGGGATACCCCGGGTATGGGGAATGGGGAATGGGCTGGGAGCGGGGATATCCCGGGAATGGGGTGGGGTGGGAACGGGGATGTCCTAAAAATGGGGTATGGGGTGGGGGTGGGAGTGGGGATACCCTGGAATGGGGTGGGCTGGGAGCAGGGATACCCCGGGAATGGGGCATGGGGTGAGCTGGGAGTGGGAATATCCTAAAAATGGGGTATGGAGTGGGCTGGGAGCGGGGATACCCCGGGAATGGGGTGGGAGCAGGGATACCCTGGGAATGGGGTGGGGTGGGAGGGGGGGATACCCTGGAAATGGGGTGGGGGTGGGAGCGGGGATACCCAGGAATGGGGTGGGGTGGGAGTGGGGATGTCCTAAAAAATGGGGTATGGGGTGGGGTGGGAGCAGGGATACCCTGGGAATGGGGTGGGGGTGGGAGCGGGGATACCCAGGAATGGGGTGGGGTGGGAACGGGGATGTCCTAAAAATGGGGTATGGGGTGGGCTGGGAGCGGGGATACTCTGGGAATGGAGTGGGGTGGGAGCGGGGATACCCAGGAATTGGGTGGGGGTGGGAATGGGGATATCCTAAAAATGGGGTATGGGGTGGGCTGGGAGCAGGGATACTTGGGAATGGGGTGGGGTGGGAGCGGGGATATCCAGGAATGGGGGTGGGGTGGGAGCAGGGATACCCTGGGAATGGGGTGGAGTGGGAACGGGGATATCCTAAAAATGGGGTAGGGGGTGGGCTGGGAGCAGGGATATCCCGGGGAATGGGGTGGGAGCGGGGATAACCTGGGAATGGGGTGGGGTGGGAGCGGGGATATCCTGGGAATGGGGTGGGGTGGGTTGGGAGCAGGGATATCCTAAAAATGGGGTATGGGGTGGGTTGGGAGTGGGGGTATTCCTGGGAATGGGGTGGGGTGGGAACGGGGATACCCCAGGAATGGGGTGGGCTGGGAGCGGGGGTATCCTAAAAATGAGGTGTGAGGTGGGTTGGGAGCAGGGATATCCCGGGAATGGGATGTTGGAGCAGGGATATCCCAGGAATGGGGCATGGGGTGGGCTGGGAGCGGGATTTTCCTGGGAATGGGATGTTGGAGCAGGGATATCTCGAGAATGGGGCACGGGGTGGGCTGGGAGCAGGGATATCCCAAAAACGGGCTTTGGGATGGGCTGGGAGCGGGACAGTCCCAGCAGTGGGAAGAGCAGCGCGTCTTGGAGGGGTCTGGAAAGAATCTCAGATCTCAGAGGGATCTTGGAGGGATCCAAAAGGGATCTTGGAAGGGTCTCGGAGGGATTTTGGAGAACTCCCGGTGGGATCTCAGGTGGTTCTTGGAGGGATCTCGGCATCGTCTTCACGGGATAATTTGGGAATTTTCCGTCTCTTGCAGTCCAACGTCGCCGCTTCCAACGCCAAACTGGCGCTGTTCTACGACTGGCTCTTCTTCAACCCCGAGAAGGACAGCATCATGAACATCGGTGCGCGGGATCTTCCTGGGGGCGGGATCCAGCAGGGGGATCTTCCTATGGATGGGATCCATCGGGGTCTCCTGGGGATGGGATCCATCAGGAATCTTCCTATGGATGGGATCCATCGGGGTCTCCTGGGGATGGGATCCATCAGGAATCTTCCTATGGATGGGATCCATTGGGATCTTCCTATGGATGGGATCCATTGGGGTCTCCTGGGGATGGGACCCATGGGGGTCTCCTGGGGGTGGGACCCATCAGGGATCTTCCTATGGATGGGATCCCTCAGGGATATTCCTATGGATGGGATCCATCAGGGTCTCCTGGGGATGGGATCCATCAGGGATCTTCCTATGGATGGGATCCCTCCGGGATATTCCTATGGATGGGATCCATCAGGGTCTCCTGGGGATGGGATCCATCAGGGATCTTCCTATGGATGGGATCTATCGGGGCGGGATCCATCGGGGGGATCTTCCTGGGGATGGGATCCATCGGGGTCTCCCTGGGGATGGGATCCATTTGGATCTTCCTATGGATGGGATCCATCAGGGAGATCTTCCTGGGGATGGGATCCAGCGGGGGGAATCTTCCTGGGGATGGGATCTATCAGGGATCTTCCTGGGGATGGGATCCATCAGGGATCTTCCTATGGATGGCATCCATCGGCATCTCCTGGGGGTGGGATCCATCAGGGTCTCCTGGGGGTGGGACCCATCAGGGATCTTCCTATGGATGGGATCCATTGGGATCTCCCTCTGGATGGGATCCGTGGGTGTCCCAATCCCTCGGCAGCCCCCCCAGGAACGGGGATTTGGGGTCTCTGGGGTCTCATCCCGTTCCCTGTCCCAGAACCGGCCATCCTGGTCATGCACCACTCCATGAAGCCCCACCCGGCCATCACGGCCACGCTGCTGGACTTCATGTGCCGGGTGAGTGCCCCTCCCGCTCCAGGGAATTCCGGGAATGGGGAAAGCTGGGAGAGCGACTGCTGGGCTCCACAAATCCCACCCCAAAGGGACCCACAAATCCCACCCCAAGGGATCCACAGATCCCACCCCAAAGGGATCCACAAATCCCACCCCAAAGGTTCCAAAATCCCAATCCAAAAGTTCCACAAATCCCACCCCAAAGGGATCCACAAATCCCACCCCAAAGGGATCCACAAATCCCAATCCAAAAGTTCCACAAATCCCACCCCAAAGGGATCCACAAATCCCACCCCAAAGGGACCCACAAATCCCACCCCAAAGGCTCCATAAATCCTGACCTGAGGGATCCACAAATCCCACCCCAAAGGGATCCACAAATCCCACCCCAAAGGCTCCACAAATCCTGACCCCAAGGGATCCACAAGTCCTGACCCCAAGGGATCCACAAATCCAACCCCAAAGGCTCCAAAATCCCACCCCAAGGGATCCACAAATCCCACCCCAAAGGCTCCAAAATCCCAATCCAAAAGTTCCACAAATCCTGACCCGAGGGATCCACAAATCCCACCCCAAGGGCTCCACAAATCCCACCCCCAAGGGATCCACAAATCCCAGTCCAGAAGTTCCACAAATCCCACCCCAAAGGCTCCACAAATCCCAATCCAAAAGTTCCACAAATCCCAATCCAAAGGCCCCACAAATCCCACCCCAAAGGTTCCAAAATCCCAATCCAAAAGTTCCACAAATCCCACCCCAAAGGGATCCACAAATCCCACCCCAGAGGCTCCACAAGTCCTGACCCCAAGGGATCCACAAATACTGACCCGAGGGATCCACAAATCCTACCCCAAAGGCTCCAAAATCCCACCCCAAGGGATCCACAAATCCCACCCCAAAGGCTCCAAAATCCCAATCCAAAAGTTCCACAAATCCTGACCCGAGGGATCCACAAATCCCAATCCAAAAGTTCCACAAATCCCACCCCAAAGGCTCCACAAATCCCGACCTGAGGGATCCACAAATCCCACCCCAAGGGCTCCACAAATCCCACCCCCAAGGGATCCACAAATCCCAGTCCAGAAGTTCCACAAATCCCACCCCAAAGGCTCCACAAATCCCAATCCAAAAGTTCCACAAATCCCAATCCAAAGGCCCCACAAATCCCAATCCAAAGGCCCCACAAATCCCACCCCAAAGGCCCCACAAATCCCACCCAGATCCGCTGGCATTTCCCCCCAGCGCATCCCTCTGGATCCCAGAGTCAGCTGCACCTCCCATCCCCATCCCAAATCCAGGAGGGATTTTCCCCTCGCTGCTGAACCATCCCCAGCCCTCAGTGGGACCTCAGGGATGAATCCAGAGCGTTCCCGGATCCTCGGATCCGTGTGGCCCTCGTTAATTGTGGGAAGGCAGCGCCGCCAGCAAATCCTGCTGGGCTGATGTAGGAAAAGGCTTCTGGATTGTTCCCACATGGAATTCCTGGCCCAGCCCTCGTCCCCCGGGGGGATCAGAGTGTCAGGGAATGATCCAGAGGCTCCGTGACCCATCCCAGGGCAGGGAAGCGGTGCCAGGAGCTGCTGGTTCCAGGAATTGGGTCCCGGGGAGGGCTGGGGGAGTTTCTGGGAATCGGGATCCGGCCAGGAGCTGCATCCCTCCCATCCCTCCCAGTCCAAACCGGCTGCTCCTGGCTGCAGAACTGGGGGAGCATTCCCGGGATGTCCCAGGATCCAGGCAGGAATCCCGGCAGGAGCCAAGGCCCGGACAGATCCGAGCATTCAGGGCCCTTCTCCCGCATTCCCGGAGCTGGGAATTCCCTGCCCCTGACGGGGGGGGGATTTTCCCCCATTTCTAGACCCTTAACCCCGCTGTGCATCCCTGATCTCTTCCAGATCATTCCCAATTTCTACCCCCCTCTGGAAGCCCACGTCCGGCAGGGAGTGTTCAACTCCCTCACGCACATCGTGGAGAAGCGAGTCCTGGCGTAAGGGCCCCGGATTTTCCCACGTTTTCCCGAATTTTCCAACTCGGACACAGCCGCCCGCGCTCCCCCGCGTCTCTCCCGGCGCTCCGAGGGCGGTGGTGTTATCCATGAAACCTTGGGAGAATCCATGAAACCTCGGGAGCAGCCGGGGTCATGTCCTGGTGGCCGTCCTGGAGCCTTTCCCTGAAGGAAAAAGGGATGGAGGGGGGGTGGTGAGGGAATCGGGATTTCCCCGGGATGCTCCTGCTCCTCTCCCAGGAATTCCAGCCCCTTTCTCCCATTCCCACATTCCGGTGGTGGCACAGGTGAGGGGATCCCGAGGGAGCCCCGCTATTCCCAGCGGGATCAGGCTCATCCCGGCTCCGGTTGATCCCTGTCCCATCCCGCAGGCACCTGGCCCCGCTCTTCGACAACCCCAAGCTGGACAAGGAGCTCCGGGCCATGCTGAGGGAGAAATTCCCGGAATTCTGCAGCTCCCCCTCGCCCCCCATCGAAGGTAGGGAATGGGGGCTCGCGGCCGATCCTCTGGTGGGAGTTTTCCCTGGAATTCCTCCGGCAGCGGTGGCTGGATGGGTCGGACGAGGCTCCAGGGATGGGAACGGTGGCATTTAGGGAATTGTGGCTGCTCCGCCAAGCTCCGGAGCTTTCCCGGGATCCTTTCCCGGAGCTGTTTTTTGGGAGAGGCCTCAGGCGGCTGCTCCGTGCTCCCAGTGAAAATCGAGGAGCCGGTTCCCATGGAGATGGAGAACCACCTGGAGAAGGATGACGGTTGCTATGACAACGCCGAGGCCGCCTTCAGCGACGACGAGGAGGAGCTGAACAGCAAAGGTGAGGGAGCTCCCGGAATTCCCGGAATTCCCCACGGACAGCAGAATTCCCGGCTGTAAACACGATTCCCTCCAAAGCCCGGAGTTGATCCCGTTGGGAGATCCCGATTTTCCTCCTGCAGGGAGGGTGTGGAGGAGCTGATTCCCACATCCAGCGTGGCTGGATCTGGGTCGGGATCCGTGCCCAAAGGGTTCCTTCCCTTTCCTGGCCATTCCTGGGAACTCAGAGGGCTTTTTCCAGCCTCACATCCCAACTGGGCTCACCCAAATTCCCGCTCTGGGGCTGTTCCCGGCCTCGCCGCTCGGATCCCTGTGGGATTCCCGCCGTGCCAGGGCGTTTTCCCAGCACTGGGAAGTGACCTCAGGCCCGGGATGGAGCAAAGGATTTCACAGCAACCCCACAATCCCAATCCCAATCCCAAATTAGAGACGCCTTGGGAATGTTGAAGGGTCAGGTTTGGGAAGGGGACTGAGCAGCGACCTCGATCCTGGACATTCCCAACGTTTGGGACACGTTGCCCTGGACACGGCTCCAAGGGAGGAGGAGGAGGAAAACCCCTCATCCCGGCGGGGTTTTCCTGGTTTTAGGGAAGAAGAGGGAGTTCAGGTTCCATCCCATCAAGGAATCCATCGTGGAGGAGCCTGTGGACATCACCCCGTTCCTGGAGCAGCTGGACGAGTCCCTGAGGGACAAAGTGCTGCAGCTGCAGAAGGGCAGGTGGGGCCCGTCATTCCCGTTATTCCCATTATTCCCGTCATTCCCGTCATTCCCATCATTCCCATCATTCCCATCATTCCCATTCCCGTGGATCCTCCCCAGAGCTCCCACAGCCCCGTGGGTTGTCCCCCACTGAGAGGGAATTCCTGCAGGAAAAAGGGCTTGGGAAGAAGGAGCTGGTGGAGAGCCTCGGAGCGGGAATTCCTGGGAGCTGCAGGAGTGGGGACAGAGAGGGGGAAAAGGCTCCGAGTTCCCTGCTCTGGTGTGGGAATGGGGAGGGAATTCTGTGGGATGGAGGAGGGAGCAGGGATATCTGGGATTGAGGAAGGAGCAGGAATTCTGTGGGATTGAGGAAGGAGTAGGAATTGTATGGGATGGAGGAAGGAACAGGGATATCTGGGATGGAGGAGGGAATGGGAATTCTTCAGGCTTGAGGAGGGAACGGGAATTCTGTGGGACTGAGGAAGGAACAGGAATTCTGTGGGATGGAGGAAGGAACAGGGATATCTGGGATTGAGGAGGGAGCAGGAGTTCTTTGGGATTGAGGAAGGAATGGGAATTCTGTGGGATTGAGAAGGGAGCAGGGATATCTGGGATTGAGGAAGGAACAGGGATATCTGGGAGGGAGAAGGGAATGGGAATTCTTTGGGATTGAGGAAGGAACAGGAATTCTGTGGGATTGAGGAAGGAGCAGGGATATCTGGGATGGAGAAGGGAGCAGGAATTTGGGATTGAGGAAGGAATGGGAATTCTGTGGGATTGAGGAGGGAATGGGAATTCTGTGGGATTGAGGAAGGAGCAGGGATATCTGGGATTGAGGAAGGAACAGGGATATCTGGGATGGAGGAGGGAGCAGGAATTCTGTGGGATTGAGAAGGGAATGTGAATTCTGTGGGATTGAGAAGGGAGCAGGAATATCTGGGATTGAGGAAGGAGCAGGGATATCTGGGATGGAGGAAGGAACAGGGATATCTGGGATGGAGAAGGGAGCAGGAATTTGGGATTGAGGAAGGAATGGGAATTCTGTGGGATTGAGGAAGGAACAGGGATATCTGGGATTGAGGAGGGAATGGGAATTCTGTGGGATTGAGAAGGGAGCAGGGATATCTCCGAGTGTTCTCCAGCCTCACCTCCACCCTCGATTCCCAACGCCCTTGGAATTCCCTCCATCCGAGGGAGCTCCTGCCCCTCAGTGATTCCATGGAATTTCTGGCTCTTAAGCGCCCTCAATATCCCGATTTAACCATGGAACGTGTCCCTCCCCCGCTGGCTCCGGGATCCGCACGGATTCTCCCGGCACCGCCCCCATCCCGAGCCCCCCCGAATTCCCGATCCCTGCTCTCCCGGCCCTCCCGGATAACCGGGATTTCCCGTCCCCGTTGTGCCGCAGCGACACGGAGGCGCAGTGCGAGGTCATGCAGGAGATCGTGGATCAGGTCCTGGAGGTAACGGAGCCGGGAGCGGCCGGGATCCAGCCCGGGCTGGGGATCCGGGATCGCCTCTGCCCCACCGGGATTGGGGACACGGGAGCCTGGGGACGCTCGGATCCCTTTGGGATCCATTGGGAGCCTGGGCAGCTCCATCCATGGATCCATCCCTGCTCCCAGTGCCTGAATGTCCCCAGCAGAGATCTGGGATTGGTGGGAATGATCTGGGATTGGTGGGAGTGATCTGGGATTGGTGGGAATGATCTGGGAGCAAGCTGGGATTGGTGGGAATGATCTGGGATTGGTGGGAGTGATCTGGGATTGGTGGGAATGATCTGGGAGCAATCTGGGATTGGTGGGAATGATCTGGGATTGGTGGGAGTGATCTGGGATTGGTGGGAATGATCTGGGAGCAATCTGGGATTGGTGGGAATGATCTGGGATCGCTGGGACTGATCTGGAATTGGTGGGAATGATCTGGGAGTGGTAGGAGCGATCTGGGATCATTGGGAATGATCTGGGATTGCTGGGAGTGATCTGGGATTGCTGGGAGTGATCTGGGATCAGTGGAAATTATCTGGGATTGGTGGGAATGATCTGGGATCTCTGGGAGTGATCTGGGATCTCTGGGAGCGATCTGGGAGTGGTGGGAATGATCTGGGAGTGGTAGGAGCGATCTGGGATCACTGGGAATGATCTGGGATTGCTGGGAGTGATCTGGGATCTCTGGGAGTGATCTGGGATCTCTGGGAGCAATCTGGGATTGGTGGGAGTGATCTGGGATCGCTGGGAATGATCTGGGATTGCTGGGAGTGATCTGGAATTGGTGGGAATGATCTGGGATTGATGGGAGCGATCTGGGATCACTGGGAATGATCTGAGAATGATCTGGGATCACTGGGAGTGATCTAGGATTGCTGGGAGCGATCTGGGATCGCTGGGACTGATCTGGGATCACTGGGAGCAATCTGGGATTGCTGGGGATGATCTGGGATTGCTGGGAGCGATCTGGAATTGGAGGCAGAGATCTGGGAATGATCTGGGCTCCCTGGCAGAGATCTGGGATTGCTCTCAAGATCCTGGGATCCCTGGCAGTGATTTGGGATCCCCGGTGCTGGAAAAGGCCCCGGAGCAGCCTGGGATCCGTTCCCGTGTCCCTTCCCTGTGCCGGGCAGGCTCCGAGCTCCTCCGTGCCCCTCCCATCCCTTCTCCCGTCCCTTTTCCAGGAGGATTTCGACTCGGAGCAGCTCTCGGTGCTCGCGTCCTGCCTGCAGGAGCTGTTCAAGGCTCACTTCCGCGGGGAGGTTCTGCCGGAGGAGATCACGGAGGAGTAAGGGCTTGGAATCTCCTCCTCTCCCTCCGGGATCTGGGCTTTTCCCAGGGAAATATTCCCGGTTTTGGATGTGGCTTCCCTGGGAAGCTCCTCTGCTGGGCTCAGCGTTTCTCCAGGGTTTCCATGGAGCCGGAGCTGCTGCAGGATATTCCTGCCTCCCCAGCAGCCGGTGGGATCCAGGGTGGGATCCAGGGCTTATCCCGAGCCTTTCCTGGGAAAACCCGGAGCGTGGGCGCCCCAGGAGCTCAGAGTGTCCGTCTGTCCCGCAGGTCCCTGGAGGAGTCCGTGGGGAAGCCCCTTTACCTGATATTCCGGTACGTCTCTTCCCAAATCCTTGGGAATTCCGGCCTCTTTTGCTCAATCCCGCACATCCCAGTGCTGATCCCAAAAACCGGGGCAGTTTCTCGCTTCCCTCTGCCCTACTTTTAGTGGGAAACGAGGGGTTTCTGTGGGATTTTGGGGAGCGGGAGGTGTCCGTCCCTGTCATGCCGCTGACGTTCCCGCCGTTATCCCGGCGGCATTCCCGCTCTTCCCAAGGAACCTGTGCCAGATGCAGGAGGACAACAGCGGCTTCTCCCTGCTGCTGGACCTGCTGTCCGAGCTCTACCAGAAGCAGCCCAAGATCGGCTACCACCTGCTCTACTACCTGCGGGCCAGGTGAGCCCCGGGGCCACGCCCTCGCCCCCGGGTACCGCCCTCAGCTGGGCCACACCCTCCCGTGACTCCTCACCTGGGTACCTCCTTCTCACCTGGGTACCTCCTTCTCACCTGGGCACCTCCATCTCACCTGGATCCCACCCTCACCTGAGCCACACCCTCCTGTGACTCCTCCCTCTCACCTGGGTCTTGCCCTGACCTGGCACCTCCATCTCACCTGGACACTTCCTTCTCACCTGGGCATCTCCCTCTCACCTGGGCATCTCCCTCTCACCTGGGCATCTCCTTCTCACCTGGATCCCACACTCACCTGGGCCCCTCCCTCCTGCAACTCCTCCTCTCACCTGGGTCTTGCCCTGACCTGGCACCTCCATCTCACCTGGGCACCTCCATCTCACCTGGATCCCATCCTCACCTGAGCCCCTCCCTCCTGCAATTCCTCCCTCTCACCTGGGCACCTCCTTCTCCCTGGGCACCTCCATCTCACCTGGGCACCTCCATCTCACCTGGATCCCATCCTCACCTGAGCCACACCCTCCTGTGACTCCTCCCTCTCGCCTGGCTCTTGCCCTCACCTGGCACCTCCATCTCACCTGGGCACCTCCATCTCACCTGGATCCCATCCTCACCTGAGCCCCTCCCTCCTGCAACTCCTCCCTCTCACCTGGGTCTTGCCCTCACCTGGCACCTCCATCTCACCTGGGCACTTCTCCTCCCACCTCCTCTCACCTGCACGTGTCCCTCCCTCCCCTCCCTGTCCCCGTCCCCGTGGGTGCCCTGGCTCAGGTGTGCCATGCACCGGCTGTGCCAGCTGTGTGCCAGCTGTGTGCCAGCTGTGCCAGCTGTGTGCTGGGTGCCAGCTGTGCCAGCTGTGCCAGCTGTGCCCGGTGCCAGCTGCGCTGTGTCCCCAGCAAGGCGGCGCTGGGCAGGATGGGGCTGTACGAGTCGTTCGCCCAGGCCACGCAGCTCGGGGAGCTGCACACGTGCCTGATGATGGACATGAAGGCGTGCCAGGAGGACGACGTGCGGCTGCTCTGCTTCCTCACGCCCTCCATCTACACCGAGGTGAGAGCCCCACCTGTGCCCAGGTGTGCCCAGGTGTGCCCGGGGTCTGTCCACACCCAGGTGAGAGCCCCAGGTGTGCCCGGGTGTGCCCGGGATCTGTCCACACCCAGGTGAGAGCCCCACCTGTGCCCGGGTGTGCCCGGGGTCTGTCCACACCGTGGTGAGAGCCCCAGGTGTGCCTGGGGTCCTGCACCGGGGATCCCTGAGTCCCTGGCATGGGTGTGTCCCGAGCTCCATCCTGGGTTTGTCCCGAGCTCCATCCTGGGTGTGTCCCGAGCTCCATCCTGGGTTTGTCCCGACCTCCATCCCGGGTTTGTCCCGACCTCCATCCCGGGTTTGTCCCG
Source organism: Cyanocitta stelleri (assembly GCA_026167965.1). Classification (NCBI taxonomy): domain Eukaryota; kingdom Metazoa; phylum Chordata; class Aves; order Passeriformes; family Corvidae; genus Cyanocitta; species Cyanocitta stelleri. Next base: position 1,148,065 of record JANXIP010000081.1, read on the forward strand.
AGCTCCATCCCGGGTGTGGCCTGGGCTCCATTCCCGGTGTGTCCCGAGCTCCATCCTGGGTGTGTCCCGGGCTCCATTCCCGGTGTGTCCCAGGCTCCATTCCCGGTGTGTACCCAGCTCCATCCCGGTGTGTCCCGGGCTCCATTCCCGGTGTGTCCTGAGTTCCATTCCCGGTGTGTCCCGGGCTCCATTCCCGGTGTGTCCTGGGCTCCATCCCGGGTGTGTCCCGAGCTCCATCCCGGGTTTGTCCCGCGCTCCATCCCGGGTGTGTCCCGAGCTCCATCCTGGGTGTGTCCCGAGCTCCATCCCGGTGTGTCCCGAGCCCCATTCCCGGTGTGTCCCAGGCTCCATCCCGGTGTGTCCCGCGCTCCATTCCCGGTGTATCCCGGGCTCCATTCCCGGTGTGTCCCAAGCCCCATTTCGGGTGTGTCCCGAGCTCCATTCCCGGTGTGTCCCGGGCTCCATTCCCGGTGTGTCCCGAGCTCCATTCCCGGTGTGTCCCGAGCTCCATCCCGGTGTGTCCCGGGCCCCATTCCCGGTGTGTCCCGAGCTCCATTCCTGGTGTGTACCCAGCTCCATCCTGGGTGTGTCCCGGGCTCCATCCTGGGTGTGTCCCGGGCTCCATTCCCGGTGTGTCCCGAGCTCCATTCCCGGTGTGTCCCGAGCTCCATCCCGGTGTGTCCCGAGCTCCATTCCCGGTGTGTGCCGAGCTCCATCCTGGGTGTGTCCCGGGCTCCATTCCCGGTGTGTCCCGAGCCCCATCCCGGGTGTGCCACAGCAGAGAAGCCATAAATCCCAAAACCTCTCCCTGTGCATGCTCGCTTCCCATTCCTGGGAGGAAGGAGCTGGCCCTGCTCCTCCTTCGTGCTTGGATCAGCTGGAACAGCTCAGCCCCGTTCCTAAGGAGGGAATTCTGTGGGAATGGGGCACAGCCTGGCAAGGGAGGAAACCCCGCATCCATGGAATGTGCAGCGGAATCCTGGCTCGGAGCAGCAGCTGGATCCCTCCCCGTCCTTGGGATCCATCCCAGGGTGGGGTCAGCCCGTTCCCCACGGCGACCCCGAATCCTGGGATCGGCACATCCCGCTCCCTCAGAGCTGCTGTTCCCAGCTGCCGCCAGCGTTCCCGGCCCTTGGCTCCCACGGGTGATGGATTTCGTGTTTCTGTGCGAGGCCCTGGAACGGGGAGCAGAGCCAGGAGAAGAGGGAAAACAGGGAATTCCAGGGGCCCTGGGCTGGCTGACGGCTGCCCCCCGCTGTCGGAGCTGCTGTGCTGGACCCTCGGGAGCTTTTCCGTGGGAATCAGAGTTTTGGGAGACCTCTCCCGTGTCCTTCCCTGAATCCCCCTGGATTTTGTTCCTCCCCAGTTCCCGGACGAGACCCTGCGGAGCGGGGAGCTGCTGAACATGATCGTGGCCGTCATCGACTCCTTCCAGGTGCGGGGGGATCCAGCTGGGAACGGCTCCTTCCCGACCCTTCTGCGCCATTCCCGGCAGATTTAACCCCAAAACGAGCCATCCATGGGCTCCAGTTCCTTAATCCCGGCCGGAGCGAGCCCCGAAAGCTCCGGGGCTCTCCTACGGTGTCCAAAGGTTGATCCCAAGCTGCTGCCGCTTCCAAGGGGATCTCCTGGAGATCGATTTCCCGGGCAATCAATGCTAATTATCCCTAATGAGCCCCTTGCCCTGGAATCCCGCTGGTTCTGCCTGGCCTGGCCGCAGGCTCGGACGCTCCTGGCAGGAATTTTTCCCGCTGCAGAGTTGCCATGAGAACCCAAAAATAGCCACTGGGGGGGGGGGGCGCGGGGGCACCTCTGGAATGCCGGGGGCACCTCTGGAATGCCGCCGGCTCCGGGGTTGTGCATCTGGAGCGGGGTCTGGAGTGGGATGTGCCGATAACCCTTGGCCCCGCAGCATTCCCGGGAATCCTGCCCTTCCCGGGCCGGGAATGCTGCGCCAGCGGGTTTTCCTTGGGGTGAGAGGCGGGGGCGGGGGAGGTCTGAGCCCGGATGTGCCGAAATCCAAAGGGTCGGTGCTTCCCAGGGCGTTTTCCTTCCCCTCCCTCCTGCCGTTCCTTGGGGCCTTCCTGGGCTTCTCCAAGTGCTTCCCTGTGGGGCTCCGGGGGGCTGGATCCAGAGGATCCCATGGGATCCAGAGGAGCAGGGATCCAGAGGATCCAGGGCACGAGGAGCAGGGATCCAGGGATTGAAGAGCTGGAAAGAAGGAGGATGAAGAGCAGGGATCCAGGGGATGAAGAGGAGCAGGGAGGAAGGAGAACCAGGAGCAGGGATCCAGAGGATCCAGGGGAGCAGGGAAAAGGAGGATGAGAGCCGGAGTGGGCTCTGTGTGTGGGGAGCTCCCATCCCAGGGATGCTCCTGGTGCCTTTCCCGCCGGATCCCACCCCCCTGACCCCGTTCCCTGTTCTCCCCCAGCTCCAGGAGCTCGTGTGCCACGTGATGATGGGAAACCTCGTCATGTTCCGCAAGGATTCCGTGCTCAACATCCTCAGTGAGCGCCGTTCCCGGGAATTGGGCACCGCAATTCCCGGGCTGCCCCCTTCTCCCTGCCCCAAACCCCGGCCTGGCCCTTCCCAGCCGTGTCCAGAGGGGGATCCCTGGATCTGCCCATCCCGTGGTATCCCGAGGGCTGGATTTCCTGCGGGCATTAAAGGCTCACGGCCCCAAGCCGGATTGTGGGGTTTATCCCTGTGCCCGCTGCGCTCCCGTGCTTCCACCGCCTGGGATTCCCGGGAGCTCCCGCGGTGCCAGGCAGGGAATGAGCCCGGAAAATCCCAAAATCGGCCCCAGCTCCGCGGCCTCTCCGTGGGGTCCCTCGGTGTTCCCAGAGCAAATCCCGCTCTCCCTGATCCAGCTTTGGGATAAGCCCGTTAATTAGCGAGCCTCGTTAACTCTGTCCCCACAGCCCTTTCCCAGGACAGGGCTCCGTCCCCATTCCCAGTGCTCCGAGGGATGGGGGGACCCCGGGCAGGTTTGGGGGTGCCCAGAGCTCGGCAAGGGGCTGAGACACATCCCTGTTATCCCCGTTGGCCCTGTTCTCCATCCCTGTTATCGTTGTTGTTCCCGTTATTCCGCTTATCCTTGTTGTCCCCCTTGGCCCTCTTGTCATCTCTTGTCCTTGTTATCCATCCCCGTTCCCCATCCCCATTATCCACCCCCGTTATCCCATTTGCCCCTGCTGTCCCTGTTATCCCTGTTATCCCCATTCTCCATCCCCGTTCCCCATCCCCGTTATCCCCCTGGTCCCTGCTGTCCCGGTTATCCACCCCCTTTATCCTGTTTGTCCCCACTGTCCCTGTTATCCCTGTTATCCCTGTTCCCCATCCCCATTATCCCCCTGGTCCCCGTTGTCCCCGTTCCCCATCCCCATTATCCATCCCCGTTATCCATCCCTGTTACCCTCTGGTCCCCGCTGTCCCCGTTATCCATCCCTGTTATCCACCCCCATTATCCACCCCCGTTATCCCATTTGTCCCCGCTGTCCCTGTTATCCCTGTTACCCCATCCCTGTTCCCCACCCCTGTTATCCACCCCCATTATCCCATTTGTCCCTGTTATCCCTGTTATCCCCATTCCCCGTCCCCATTATCCACCCCCATTATGGTGTTTGTCCCCACTGTCCCTGTTATCCCTGTTATCCCTGTTATCCCTGTTCCCCATCCCCATTATCCACCCCCATTATCCCATTTGTCCCCACTGTCCCTGTTATCCCCATTGTCCCCGTTCTCCCTCCCCATTATCCCCCTGGTCCCTGTTGTCCCCGTTCCCCATCCCCGTTATCCATCCCCATTATCCATCCCCGTTATCCATTCCTGTTACCCCCTGGTCCCCGCTGTCCCTGTTTTCCACCCCCATTATCCACCCCCGTTATCCCATTTGTCCCCGCTGTCCCTGTTATCCCTGTTACCCCATTCCCCATCCCCATTCCCCATCCCCGTTATCCACCCCCATTATCCCGTTTGTCCCCCCTGTCCCTGTTAACCCTGTTATCCCTGTTGCCTATCCCCATTATCCACCCCCATTATCCCGTTTGTCCCTGTTATCCCTGTTATCCCCGTTCCCCGTCCCCATTATCCACCCCCGTTATCCCGTTTGTCCCCACTGTCCCTGTTATCCCGGTTATCCCCATTCCCCATCCCCATTATCCCATTTGTCCCCGCTGTCCCTGTTATCCCTGTTGCCCCATTTTCCACCCCTGTTATCCCGTGTGTGTCCCCACTGTCCCTGTTACCCCCGTTCCCTATCCCCATTATCCACCCCCGTTATCCCGTTTGTCCCCACTGTCCCTGTTATCCCCGTTATCCCCATTCCCCATCCCCATTATCCACCCCCATGATGGTGTTTGTCCCCACTGTCCCTGTTATCCCGGTTATCCCCGTTCCCCATCCCCGTTCCCCATCCCCATTATCCCCCTGGACTCCCCTGTCCCTGTTATCCCTGGTGCCCCATTCCCCACCCCCGTTATCCCATGTGTCCCCACTGTCCCTGTTATCCCTGTTATCCCTGTTATCCCTGTTATCCCTGTTATCCCTGTTATCCCTGTTACCCCTGTTACCCCTGTTACCCCTGTTATCCCTGTTATCCCTGTTATCCCTGTTACCCCTGTTACCCCTGTTATCCCCATTCCCCACCCCCGTTATCCTATGTGTCCCCGCTGTCCCCGTTATCCCTGTTACCCCATTCCCTATCCCCGTTCCCCACCCCCGTTATCCCGGGGGTTCCCGTCCCCACTCCGCGCTCCCATCCCAGTTCAGAGCCTGGACTGGGAGACCTTTGAGCAGTACTGCACCTGGCAGCTCTTCCTGGCGCACAACATCCCGCTGGAGACCATCATCCCCATCCTGCAGCACCTCAAGTACAAGGGTGAGCGGCATTCCCAACGGGGACATTCCCAAGGGGGACATTCCCAAGGGGGACATTCCCAAGGGGGACATTCCCAACAGGGACATTCCCAACAGGGACATTCCCAACAGGGACATTCCCAAGGGGGGGAATATTCCCGGCCCCCAGCCCCGCTCAGCCTCTCCTTCCCCCCTTCCAGAGCATCCAGAGGCCCTGTCCTGCCTCCTGCTGCAACTCCGCAGGGAAAAGTGAGTGCTGGGGCGGGGGGGGGACCCTGGGAATGTCCCCGTGGGAATTGGGATGTGCTGGGATTCTGGGAACCCCTGGCGGTGCCTTGGAATCCTGGATTTGGGGGGGGCACTGAGGGCGTCTGGAGGGGTTCTGGAATGGTCTGGGGGGCACCGATGAGGTTTGTTGGGCCCACCGGGACTGTCCCTGTGTCCCCATGGGAGCTGGGATGTGCTGGGATGTGCTGGGATGTGCTGGGATGTGCTGGGATGCGCTGGGATGTGCTGGGATGCACTGGGATGCGCTGGGATGCGCTGGGATACCGGGGCAGTGCCTGCAATTCCAGATGGGGGCAACTCCGGAGGGCATCGAGGGGGATTCTCCTGCTGTTCCCAAATTCCAGGGGGGGATTCTCCCACCATTCCTGGGGGATTCTCATTCCCCATTCCCAGTGGGATTCTCCCACCATAATTCCCTATTCCCCAGCGGGGTTCTCCCACCATTCCCAAATTCCCGGGGGGTTCTCCTGCCCTTCCCCATTCCCAGGGGGTTCTCCTCCCACCCTTCCCCATTCTCTGGGGGGTTTCTCCCACCATACCCAAATTCCTGGGGGGTTCTCCCACCCTTCCCCATTCCAGGGGGATTCTCATTCCCCATCCCCAGGGGGGTTCTCATTCCCCATTCCCAGTGGGATTCTCCCACCGTTATTCCCCATTCCCGGGGGATTCTTCCACCATTCCCAAATTCCTGGGGGGTTCTCCCGCCCTTCCCCATTCCAGGGGGATTCTCATTCCCCATCCCCAGGGGGGGTTCTCATTCCCCATTCCCAGTGGGATTCTCCCACCATTCCCCATTCCCCCGAGGGGCTCTCATTCCCCATTCCCAGTGGGATTCTCCCACCATTCCCCATTCCCCCGAGGGGCTCTCATTCCCCATTCCCAGTGGGATTCTCCCGCCATTCCCAAATTCCCGGTGGGATTCTCCCATTCCCCATTCCCGCTCTCCCGCAGGCCCAGCGAGGAGATGGTGAAGATGGTGCTGAGCCGGCCGTGCCACCCCGAGGACCAGTTCACCACCAGCATCCTGCGGCACTGGGGGCTGCGCCACGACGACCTCCTGGGCGAGCACATCAAGGCCCTGCTCATCAAGAACAACAGCCTGCCCCGCAAGCGCCAGAGGTCAGCACTGCCCTCCCTGGCTCATCCCCCTTTTTTGGGGGTTTTATCCCCATTTTTGGGGGGGTTTATTCCCATTTTTGGGGGTTTTATCCCCATTTTTGGGGGGTTTTATGCCCATTTTTGGGGGTTTTATTCCCATTTTTGGGGGTTTTATTCCCATTTTTGAGGGTTTTATCCTCATTTTTTGGGGGTTTTATCCCCCTTTTTGGGGGGTTTTATGCCCATTTTTGGGGGTTTTATTCCCATTTTTTGGGGGTTTTATCCCCATTTTTGGGGGTTTTATCCACATTTTTTGGGGGTTTTATTCCCATTTTTGGGGGGTTTTATTCCCATTTTGGGGGGATTTTATGGCCATTTTTGGGGGTTTTATTCCCATTTTTGGGGGTTTTATCCCCATTTTTGGGGGTTTTATTCCCATTTTTGGGGGATTTTATGCCCATTTTTGGGGGGTTTTATTCCCATTTTTGGGGGTTTTATCCCCATTTTTTGGGGCTTTTATTCCCATTTTTGGGGGTTTTATCCCCATTTTTTGGGGGATTTTATTCCCATTTTTGGGGGTTTTATTCCCATTTTTGAGGGTTTTATCCTCATTTTTTGGGGGTTTTATCCCCCTTTTTGGGGGGTTTTATGCCCATTTTTGGGGGGTTTTATTCCCATTTTTGGGGGTTTTATCCACATTTTTTGGGGCTTTTATTCCCATTTTTGGGGGTTTTATCCCCATTTTTTGGGGGTTTTATTCCCATTTTTGGGGGTTTTATCCCCATTTTTGGGGGTTTTATCCACATTTTTTAGGGGTTTTATTCCCATTTTTGGGGGTTTTATCCCCATTTTTTGGGGGTTTTATTCCCATTTTTGGGGGATTTTATTCCCATTTTTGGGGTTTTTTTGCCCATTTTTGGGGGGTTTTATTCCCATTTTGGGGGGATTTTATGCCCATTTTTGGGGGTTTTATTCCCATTTTTGGGGGTTTTTATTCCCATTTTTGGGGGTTTTATCCCCATTTTTTGGGGGTTTTATTCCCATTTTTTGGGGGTTTTATTCCCATTTTGGGGGGATTTTATGCCCATTTTTGGGGGTTTTATTCCCATTTTTGGGGATTTTATTCCCATTTTTGGGGGTTTTATCCCCATTTTTGGGGGGTTTTATTCCCATTTTTGGGGGTATTATTCCCATTTTTGGGGGGTTTTATTCCCATTTTTGGGGGTTTTATCCCCATTTTTTGGGGGGTTTTATTCCCATTTTTGGGGGTTTTATCCCCATTTTTGGGGGTTTTATCCACATTTTTTAGGGGTTTTATTCCCATTTTTGGGGGTTTTATCCCCATTTTTTGGGGGTTTTATTCCCATTTTTGGGGGATTTTATTCCCATTTTTGGGGTTTTTTTGCCCATTTTTTGGGGGTTTTATTCCCATTTTGGGGGGATTTTATGCCCATTTTTGGGGGTTTTATTCCCATTTTTTGGGGGTTTTATCCCCATTTTTGGGGGTTTTATCCACATTTTTTGGGGGTTTTATTCCCATTTTTGGGGGGTTTTATTCCCATTTTGGGGGGATTTTATGGCCATTTTTGGGGGTTTTATTCCCATTTTTGGGGGTTTTATCCCCATTTTTGGGGGTTTTATCCACATTTTTTGGGGGTTTTATTCCCATTTTGGGGGGATTTTATGCCCATTTTTGGGGGTTTTATTCCCATTTTTGGGGGTTTTATCCCCATTATTTGGGTCTCATCCTCATTTTTGGGGTCTCATCCCCATTTTTGGAGGTTTTATCCCCATTTTTGGTGTCTCATCCCCATTTCTGGGCTCTCATCCCCAGTTTTGGGGGTCTCGTTCCCATTTTTGGGGGGTTTTATCCCCATTATTTGGGTCTCATCCTCATTTTTGGGGTCTCATCCCCATTTTTTGGAGGTTTTATCCCCACTATTTGGGACTCACCCCCATTATTTGGGGTCTCATCCTAATTTTTGTGGGTCTCATTCCCATTTTTGGGGGGTTTTCTCCCCATTTTTTGGGGTCTCATCCCCATTTTTTGGGGTCTCATCCCCATTTTTTTGGTGTCTCATTCCTAATTTTGGGTGTCTCATTCCCATTTTTGGGGGGGTTTATCCTCATTTTTGGGGTCCCGTCCCCGTTTTTGTGGTCTCATCCCCATTTTTGTGGGTCTCATCCCCAATTTTGGGGGTCTCATCCCCATTTTTGGATGTCTCATCCCCATTTTCAGGATCCCCTTCCCACTTTTGGGTGTCTCATCCCCGTTTTTGGCCTCCCATCCTCCTTTTCACATCTCTCACTCCCATTTCTGGCGGTTTCATCCCCATTTCTTGGGTTCTCATCCCCATTTTTTGGGGGGCTTTATCCCCATTATTTGGGGTCTCATTCCCAATTTTTGGGGTCCCATCCCCGTTTTTGGCCTCCCATCCCCCTTTTCACATCTCTCACTCCCATTTCTGGCGGTTTCATCCCCATTTCTTGGGCTCTCATCCCCATTTTTTGGGGGGCTTTATCCCCATTATTTGGGGTCTCATTCCCAATTTTTGGGGTCCCATCCCCGTTTTTGGCCTCCCATCCCCGTTTTTGGCCTCCCATCCCCCTTTTCACATCTCTCACTCCCATTTCTGGCGGTTTCATCCCCATTTCTTGGGCTCTCATCCCCATTTTTTGGCATCCCACCCCCGTTTCTCGCCGTCCCTGACGCCGCCTCTGCCCTGCAGCCTGCGCAGCTCCAGCAGCAAACTGGCCCAGCTGACCCTGGAGCAGATCCTGGAGCACCTGGACAACCTCCGCCTCAACCTGACCAACACCAAACACAACTGTGGGTGCCCGGGGCCTCTCCGGGATCTGGGATCGGGGCTCTTCGCCCCCATTCCCGCCCCATTCCCGCCCCATTCCCGCCTCATTCCCGCCTCTCCCGCAGTTTTCAGCCAGACCCCGATCCTGCAGGCGCTGCAGCACGTCCAGGCCAGCTGTGACGAGGCCCACAAGATGAAGTGAGAGTCGTTCCCCCCCCCCACCCTTTTCCTCTTCGCCTCTCTTCCCCTCCCGGGGACCCCAAAACCTCACTGACCCCCCCCCCACCACCTTCTCCCGGTCCCCCCTCCAGGTTCTCCGACCTCTTCTCGCTGGCCGAGGAATACGAGGATTCCTCCAGCAAACCCCCCAAGAGCCGCCGGAAAGCCACGGCCCTGTCGAGCCCCCGCAGCCGCAAGAACGCGGCGCAGCCCCCCAACAACGAGGAGGAGTCGGGGTCCAGCAGCGCCTCGGTGAGTGCCCCCCCGAGACCCCCCGAGACCCCCCCCGGGCTCCCCAAAACCCCCGCTGACCCCCCTGTCCCTGCAGGAGGAAGAGGACACCAAACCCAAACCGGCCAAGAGGAAAAGGAAAGGCTCCTCGGCCGTGGGCTCGGACAGTGACTGAGGGCCGGGACCCCCCCCCCCCCATCCTCCAATATCCTCTCCCCCACCCCCCAAAATGGGGACCCCACCCCCCACGGGAGCTCCCCCAAACCGGTGCTGGCAAATCCCCGGCATCGGTGACCCCCTCCCCTTCTCGGCGACGTGGGGAGGGGTCGCGGTGTCCCCCCCCGCCCCCCTCCCAGGACCTCCCCCCGGTGTGGGCGGGGTCCCCCCGAGGGGACGGGGAGAGGAGGGGAGGGGGGGACGCCCCCAGCCCCCCATTTTCCCATAGAAATGTAAATAAAGGGTGGAACCCGATCGCTGCTCCAGGATGATTTGGGGAGGGGAGGGGGGGTCCTGCCCCCCGGGAAAGCGGCCCCGGCCCCCCCCCCGCAGCCCCCTGGGGGTCCTTGGAGGGGGGGGTGGGGTTCAGCACCTGTGGCCGGCGGGATTTGGGGGGGTCCTGGCCCCACCCCCCGCGGCTCCCTCAGCGTTTTTAAGCGTTTTTAAGGAAAGCAGCAATAAAAACCTTCCTGTTTTTTACCAAACGGCCCCGATTTGTGCCGGGGGTGGGGGCGGGGGGGCCGAGGCCGTGTGTCGTCGTCCCCCCCCCCTCCCCCGTTCCCGGTGTGGCCCGGCCGGGGCACGTGGCTCCCCCGGGACGGTGGCCCTGCCAGACCCCCCCGAGGCTCGGGAATCTGGGACAGGGAGGGAGCGGGAGGGGAGGCCACGGAGGGGGACGGGGAGGGGGGGACACGGAGAGGGGACAGGGCAGGGGCGGGGGGCGGTGGGGGCACCGCGGGGCGGGGGTGGAGGAGGGGCTGGGGACGGGGGGGGTGGGGACAGGGGCGGCGTGGGAGGGGGACATGGGGGGACACAGGGGCGGCGTGGGGGGCACAAGGGGGGACGGGGGTGGCGTGGGAGGGACAGGGGGGACGTGGGGGAACAGGGGTGGCGTGGGGGGGGCCGTGGCGGGGCTTGGCAGAGGGTGTTTGGGGGGGGCAGGGGGCGTGGCCAAAGTGGGCGCGGCCGGAGGGGCGTGGCCAAGGTGGGCGTGGCCGCCCCGCCCCGTCGAGGCGGGCGCGGGCCATGGCGCTGGCGGCGGCGCTGGGGGCGCTGGGTCTGGGGGCTCTGGGGCTCCTCGGGGGGCTCCTGGGGGGGCCGCTGGCTCTGGGGGCGCTGGGGGCTCTGGGGGCGCTGCTGGCGCTGCAGCGGCGGCTGCGGCCGCACCTCTGGGCCGACCTGGCGTTCGCGCTGCGGGCGCTGCGGTGCCGGCGGCGGGCGCGGCGCGGCCCCGGGGGGAGCGTGGCCTCCCGGTTCCTGCGCGCGGCCCGGGCGGCCCCGGCGCGGCCGTTCCTGCGGGGCCGGGCGGGCGCGGAGCCGCTCGGGCGAGCGGCGCGGAGCGTGGCGCGGGTGGCCAACGCGCTGCGGGCGCTGCGGGCCCCGCCGCGGCCCGGGGACACCGTGGGGCTGCTGGTGGGCAACGAGCCCCGCTTCGTGTGGGGCTGGTTCGGGCTGGCGGCGCTCGGGGCCCGCCCGGCCTTCCTGGGCACGGCGCTGCGCCCCGCGGGGCTCCGGCACTGCCTGCGCGGCTGCGGGGCGCGGGCGCTGCTGGTGGCGGACGGTGAGAGCGGGGGGACACCGGGGGGGGACACCGGGAGGGGAGCGGGGAATGCGGGGGGGAAAGGGCCGAGGGGAACCGGGGAGCTTTCGGGGGCTGGAGGGTAACGGGGGGGGGGGACACCGAGGGGAACAGGAGGGGACCGGGGAAACGGGGGCGACCGGGGGTTAATGGGGAGCGCGGAGTGGGGACATCCCGGGCTGTAACGGGGACAGAGGTGGGACCGGGGCCGGGGGATGAGAGGAGCGGGAGCCGGAGTGGGATCAGGAGAATAATGAGGAACGCGGTGGGACCGGGAGCGAGGGGGACAAGGGGTGGGTGGCACGCGGGGCACCGGCGGTGGATGGCGGGGACCGGGGCCAGCGGGGTGGTCCCCACACGGTGCTGTGCCCCCAGACCTGTTCGGGTCGGTGGAGCCGCTCCTGCCCAGCCTGCGGGAGGACGGGGTGGCCGTGTGGGTGCTGGGAGCGGGGCCGTACCCGCCCGGCGTCGTGGCGCTGCAGGAGCTGCTGGACGCGGCCTCCGAGGAGCTGGAGCCCGAGGACGTGTGGGAGCCCGAGGACATGAACGATACCTGCCTCTACATCTTCACCTCGGGCACCACCGGTGGGGCCCGGGCCAGGGCCGGGGGGTTCTGGGTGAGTGTGGGGGGCTCAGCTCTGTTCTCCCCTTCCAGGGCTCCCCAAAGCCGCCCGCGTGTCCCACCTCAAGTCCATCATGTGCCTGAGCTTCTACGAGCTGGTGGGAGCCTCCAGCCGGGACGTCGTGTACCTGGCACTGCCCCTCTACCACATGGCCGGGTCCCTCCTGGGCATCATCGGCTGCATCGGCATCGGTGAGCGGGGCCGGGGCCCTGGGGGGGGGTCCGGGATGTTTCGGGGGCTGATCCCCCCCCTCTCTGTCCCGCAGGGGCCACGTGCGTGCTGAAGGAGAAGTTCTCCGCCAGCCAGTTCTGGGACGACTGCCGCGCCGAGGGCGTCACCGTCTTCCAGTACATCGGGGAGCTGTGCCGGTACCTGGTGAACCAGCCCCAGGTCAGGGCAGGGCGCTGGGGAAAGGGGGTCCCGGGGGGCACCCCCGGAGCTGACGGTGGCCCCGCAGCGCCCCGGGGAGCGGCAGCACGGGCTGAGGCTGGCGGTGGGCAGCGGCCTCCGCCCCGACGTCTGGCGGAGCTTCCAGCAGCGCTTCGGGCCCGTGCGCATCGTGGAGACCTACGGGATGAGCGAGGGCAACGTCACCCTCTTCAACTACACCGGGACCCCGGGGGCCGTGGGGCGCTGCAGCTTCATCTACAAGGTTTGGGGACCGGGAGGGGGGGGGGGTCTGTGCCCCAAACACCCCCAAACGCCTGCCCTGGGTGCTGACCCCCGCCCGGCCTCTCTCCCCAGCTCTTCTCGCCCTTTGAGGTCATTCGTTACGACGTCGTGGCCGGAGCACCGGAGCGGGACAAGGCCGGACGCTGCATCCGCGCCCGGACGGGTGAGGAGCGGGCACGGGGCGGCTCCGGGGGGTGTCCCGGGGTGCCCCCGTCACCGTCCCCACCCCCGCAGGTGAGACGGGGCTGCTGATCGCCCCCGTGACCCCCCGGAGCCCCTTCCTGGGCTACGCCGGCAGCCGGGAGCTGTCGGAGCAGAAGCTGCTCCGCGGGGTCTTCGCCGAGGGGGACGAGTTCTTCAACACCGGGGACCTGGTGGAGCAGGACGAGGAACAGTTCGTGCGGTTCCGGGACCGCACCGGGGACACTTTCAGGTGCCAGAGCCCCCCCAGCACGGGGGGGCACCCCTCAGCCCCAGCCTGGCCTGGGGCGACAGCGCGGGACCCCCAGCCCCCCCTCCCTGCATCGCCGGGGGGGCTCGACCCCATTAAATGTTCAGGGGAGACTCGTCCCCGTTAAACATTTGGGGGGGGTCTCACCCCTGTCCCCTCCCAGGTGGAAAGGCGAGAACGTGGCCACCACGGAAGTGGCCGAGGCGCTGCTGGCCCACGAGTCCCTGCAGGAAGCCACCGTTTACGGTGTCACCGTCCCAGGTACCGCCGCCCCCGGCACCGCCTCCCGGGGCCCCCCCTCACGCCCCGCGGTGCCCCCCAAGTGTCCCCTCGCCCGCAGGCCACGAGGGCCGTGCCGGGATGGCCGCGCTCGTTCTGCGGCCCGGCCGCTCCCTGGACGGTCCCGGCCTCTACCGGCACCTGGAGCAGCTCCTGCCGCCCTACGCGCGGCCCCGCTTCCTCCGCCTGCAGGTACCGGGGGCTCCGGGGGGCCCGGGGGGTGCGAGGGGGTGTCCGGGTGGGTGCTCAGGGGTGTCCGGGGGGAGTCCGGGGGGGGTCCGGGGGTCCTGGGTGGTGCTTGGGGGTGTCCGGGGGGGTCCGGGAGGGGTCCGGGGGGGATCCGGGGGTGTCCGGGGAGGGTCCGGGGGATGCCTGGGGATGCTCGGGGGTGTCCGGGGGGAGTCCAGGGGGGATCCGGGGGTCCTGGGTGGTGCTTGGGGGTGCTCGGGGGTATCCGGGGGGGTCCGGGAGGGGTCCGGGAGGGATCCGGGGGTGCTCAGGGGTGTCCGGGAGGGATCCGGGGGTGCTCGGGGGTGTCCGGGGGGGTCCGGGGGGATCCGGGGGTTCTCGGGGGTGTCCGGGGGGGGTCCGGGGGTGTCCGGGGGATGCTTGGGGATGCTCGGGGGTGTCCGGAGGGTGTCCGGGGGGGTGTCCGGGGGGTCCCCACCGGCGCCGCTGCCCCCAGGAGCGGCTGGAGATGACGGAGACGTTCAAGCAGCAGAAGGTGCGGCTGGCGCGGGACGGCTGCGACCCCTCGCGCGTGGCGGGGCCGCTCTTCGTGCTGGACGAGGCCGCCCGAGCGTTCGTCCCGCTGGACCCCGAGCGCTGGGAGCGGCTCCGGGACGGGCGGATCCGCATCTGACCCGCCCGGGGGTCCCCAGGAGCCGGGGGGGTCCCGGAGCCGGGGGGTCCCAGAGCACCCCGTGTCCGTCCCAGCCCCAGCAGTGGCAGCCGCGGGGGTCCCCGTGTCCATTTCGGGGGTCCCCATGTCCATTTCAGGAGTCCCGTGTCCATTTTGGGGGGGTCCCCGTGTCCATTTAGGGCTCCCCGTGTCCATTTTAGGGCTCCCCGTGTCCATTTCGGGGGTCCCCGTGTCCATTTCGGGGGTCCCCGTGTCCATTTTAGGGCTCCCTGTGTCCATTTGGGGGGTCCCGTGTCCATTTTAGGGCTCCCCGTGTCCATTTTGGGGGTCCCGTGTCCATTTTGGGGCTCCCCTTGCCCATCCTGCACCCCCCGTGACCCCCGCGGGTGTCCTGGGGGGTTCCCTCGTGTCCATCCGGGGGGGCTTGGGGAGTCCCCCAATCCATCCCAGAGGGTCCCCAAGTCCATCTCGGCTGTCCCCGTGTCCATTTGGGGGGTCCCGTGTCCATTTTAGGGCTCCCCGTGTCCATTTTGGGGGTCTCGTGTCCATTTTGGGGGTCCCGTGTCCATTTCAGGCCTCCCCGTGTTCATTTTGGGGGTCTCGTGTCCATTTTGGGGGTCCCGTATCCATTTGGGGGCCCCGTGTCCATTTTAGGGCTCCCCGTGTCCATTTCGGGGGTCCCCGTGTCCATCCCGGGGTCCCCGTGTCCATCCTGTCCCCCCCGATGTCCCCAGGTGCCCCCCACGTCCATCCCTGTCCCCTCCCCCTCCTCCCCTCTCCGGGGGCTCTTTTAACCCAAAAAATCCCCATTTTGGGGTGGGTTTTTTTTTGGCAAATAAAACTCTTTTTTTTGTAGCAAATCTCGTCCTTGGCACCCCAAATCGGGGACGGGGACCCCAAAGCCGCCGTCCCGGAGGGGGAAAAGGGGGATCCCCACCTGGATTTGGGGGCCCCTCCCCCAATTTCCCAGCCCGACGAGCGATTCCATCCCAAGGAAATGACGATCGCAAAGTTTTAATTAATTTTATTTTTGAAGCCTTTCTCCAAAAATTTGGGGTGGGGGGCGGGGGGGGGAGGGGTCCTCAGCTCCCCTCCCCCCCTTTTCCATCGGGCCCGAGCTCAAAGCCGATGGAAAAGGGGGAAAATCCGGGGGAAACGCCTGGAATTTGTGCAAAAAAGCCCCAATTTCCCCCCCCCCCCCCCCCCCCCCGCCCCCAGCCCGAGGCAGAAATTGGGTGGAAAATGCGGCAAATCGGGGCTGGAATCGTCCAAAGCGGGAGCGAAACGCCCGAAATTTGGCCGGAAAGATGGAAAAGGGAATCGAAATCCTGGAGATGGGGCTGAAATCCTGGGAATGGGGACGGAATCCACGGATTTGGGGTTGGATCCAGGAGCTGCGGGGGAAGTCCGGCAAATCGGGGCCGAAATCCCCGAAATCGGCGGCGGAAGCCTCGAAGTTTGGCCCGAATCCAGAAGAAATTGGGCAAATCGGGATGGGAATTCCAGAGCGGGGCTCGGAGCGGGACCAAAACCCCACGAATCGGCCTCAAATTGGGCCTAAAGCTTCGGATTTCTTTTCCTGAAACCCAAATTTGGGCTGAAATGCTGGAATTTTGGGCTGAAATCATGGAATTTTGGGCTGAAATCGTGGAATTTTGGGCTGAAATGCTGGAATTTTGGGCTGAAATAGTGGAATTTCAGGCAAATAGTGGAATTTCGGGCTGAAATGCTGGACTTTTGGGCTGAAATCGTGGAATTTGGGCTGAAATGGCAGAATTTTGGGCTGAAATCCTTTAATTATGGGCTGAGTGGATTTTTTGGCTGAAATGCTGGAATTTTGGGCTGAAATCGTGGAATTTGGGCTGAAACCCTGGAATTTTGGGCTGAAATCCTTTAATTATGGGATGAAATAGTGGAATTTTGGCCGAAATGCTGGAATTTTGGGCTGAAATAATGGAATTTCAGGCAAATAGTGGATTTTTTGGCTGAAATCCTGGGATTTTGGGCTGAAATTGTGGAATTTTGGGCTGAAATCATGGAATTTCAGACAAATCGTGGAATTTCGGGCTGAAGTGCTGGAATTTTGGGCTGAAACGCTGGAATTTCAGGCCGAAACCCTGGAATTTTGGGCTGAAATCCTTTAATTATGGGCTGAAATAGTGGAATTTTGGGCTGAAATCGTGGAATTTCAGACAAATGGTGGAATTTTGGGCTGAACCCCTGGAATTTCGGGCTGAACCCCTGAAATTTCGAGTTGAACCCCTGGAATTTCAGGCTGAAATCGTGGAATTTCAGACAAACGGTGGAATTTCGTGCTGAACCCCGGGAATTTCGGGCCGAACCCCTGGAATTTCGGGCTGAAACCCTGGGATATTGGGCTGAAATCGTGGAATTTCAGACAAATGGTGGAATTTCGGGCTGAACCCCGGCATTTCGGGCTGAACCCCGGGATTTTCGGGCTGAAATCGTGGAATTTCAGACAAATGATAGAATTTCGAGCCGAACCCCGGCATTTCGTGCCGAACCCCGGGAATTTCGGGCCGAACCCCGGGAATTTCGGGCCCAACCCCTGGAATCTCGGGCTGAAACCCTGGGATATTGGGCTGAAGTCGTGGAATTTCAGACAAATGGTGGAATTTCGGGCCGAACCCCTGCAATTTCGTGCCAAACCCCGGGAATTTCGGGCCGAACCCCGGCATTTCGGGCTGAAATCGTGGAATTTCAGACAAATGGTGGAATTTCGGGCCGAACCTCGGGCATTTCGTGCTGAACCCCGGGAATTTCGTGCTGAACCCCGGGAATTTCGGGCCGAACCCCGGGAATTTCAGGCCGAACCCCTGGAATTTCGTGCCGAACCCCTGGAATTTCGTGCCGAACCCCGGCATTTGGAGCCGAACCCCGGGAATTTCGAGCCGAACCCCGGCATTTCGGGCCCCCCTCCCTCCCCTCTCCCCCCCAGCCCCGCGTCCCGCCCCATCCCGGCCCAGGAAGAGGCGCAGCCGCGCTTGTTGGAGCCGTGTATTGTCGGGAAGCCAATCCAGAATAAAAACAGTGCAAATACAGGACCGGGGCCCGCGGCCCCCCCGGGGCTCCCGCTGCCCCCCCGGGGCTCCCGCTGCCCCCCCGGGGCTCCCGCTGCCCCCCCGGGGCTCCCGCTGCCCCCCGGGGCTCCCGCTGCCGCCCCGCTGCGTGAAAGGCACAGAAATTCGGGAAGCGGGGCCGGCCGGGGCGGGAGCGGGGGGGGGAGGGGGTGGGGGGGAGGCGCGGAATTCCCCAATCCCGGAATTCCGCCGGGATCCGTCCATCCTCCCCCCCCCTCCCCCTCCCCCACCCCCGCCCCCTCCCCCCCCCCCCCCGTCCCTCCGTGCCCGCCCCCCCCCGCTCCTTGCACGGTTCATGTCACACACACGAGGTCACACGACACGGACGTGACACTTCCACAACACCCACGCGGGTCCTTCCCGGAGCATTCCCGGGAATTTTTTTTTTTTTTTGCCGGTTTTCCATGGTTTTTTTGCGTTTTTTTTTTTTTTTTTTTTTTTCGGGATTTTTTTTTCCTTTTTTTCTACACAATGTACAGGATTTTTTTTTTTCATTTTTAATTTTTTTCCTTTTTTTTTGGATTTTTTTTTTGGGGGGGGGATTTATTTTTAGTTTTTTAATTTTTATTTTTTTCAAATTTTATTTTTTTAACTTTTATTTTTTCAACTTTTATTTTTTCAACTTTTATTTTTTCAAATTTTATTTTTTCAACTTTTATTTTTTCAACTTTTATTTTTTCGAATTTTATTTTTTCAATTTTACTTTTTCAAATTTTATTTTTTCAAATTTTATTTTTTCAAATTTTATTTTTTCCAATTTTATTTTTTCAACTTTTATTTTTTCAAATTTTTTCAATTTCTATTTTTTAACTTTTATTCTTTTAATTTTTATTCTTCTAATTTTTATTCTTCTAATTTTTATTCTTTTAATTTTTATTCTTCTAATTTTTATTTTCAGAAATTCTTTTTCAATCTTTCTTCTTCTTCTTATTTTTCTGGATTTTTTTCTGGACTTTTTCCTGGGATTTTTTTTTTTTTTTGAGGGGGCTTTTTGAACTTTATTTATTTTTTTGGGGGGTGATTTTTCCGGGTGTTTTTTTTTGTTGTTGTTGTTTCATTGTTGTTTTTTTTTTTTTTAACCTTTTTTTTTTTTTTTTTTGTCTTTTTTTTTGTCTTTTTTTTCGCCTTTTTAATGTTGTCAAGAAACAGCTCAGTTTTATATACACGGATGAGTCCTGGTTATATCGGCAGCGAGAGCGGAAGCGAACGGGAATTCGGGAATTCTTCGGGAATTGGGGGATGGGAACGGGGATACGCCTTTGGAGGAAACCAAAAAAAAAAAAAACAACCAAAAACAAAACAAAAAAAAACCCCTCCCTCCCCCAAAAAAAG